>CM035202.1:4348603-4358970 GCA_020233015.1 Callinectes sapidus | reverse complement strand
TCTCTCTCTCTCTCTCTCTCTCTCTCTCTCTCTCTCTCTCTCTCTCTCTCTCTCTCTCATTGTTACTAGCCTCGTTACATAAACATTATTCTTTTCTCCTCCTCCAATTCCTCTTCCTCCTCCTCCTCCCCCTCCTCTTATTCCTCTTCTTATTTTTCAGTGTATCGTTTCTTCGTACTACTCTTTTCTCCCTTTGCCCTCCGAAGTGTCTTTCCTCTTTGCACACTTTGAATGTTTTTTTCCTTCCTTTCCTCCCTGCAGCTTCCTCACACGCGCCACAAATATTCAGTTCAATTTCTCAACTTGGACGCTCCCTTACTTCAACGACCCAGGAGAAGGAGGAGGAGGAGGAGGAGGAGGAGGAGGAGGAGGAGGAAGGAAACAATCAGCAATTGGAAAAAAAATAATAAAAAACGTGAATTCTTCAATATGCCGCAACGAAAATATGAATCAAAATAAAAGATACGAACAGGAATGAAACAAAAAAGATATATGAGAGAGAGAGAGTAAGGCGATGAAGTAAATAATATTCGTTATTTTTCATTAGTTAGTGTTTTCTGAGACAAGTTTCAGAACACGTGTACCTGGAAAACTGTAACTCTTTTCACGTTACTTCAGGTTTTGTTATGTTGTCTCGAGAACATTCCAGGAAATTTCTCTCCTTATAATAGTCTTGCAAATGAAGAAGACTTTTCGTAAAATGTCAAAGTTTTACATCAAAAAAAGAAAATACTTTGTTGTAATTTTCCCTTAACGAACTTGCTTTTTCTTCTTTTTTTCTGTCTTCTCCGTTTTCTGTCTGTTTTGTCAGTATACATTTTTTTTTTCATTTATCTTTATCTTATGTCACTATACAATTTTCCCCCACTTATTCATATATTATGTCGGCATATAGCCTTTTCCATTTATCAATATCTAATGTCATAATACAGATATTCTTCAATTATCTATATCTATGGTCATTAAAACCACTCTTCGTGTTTTTTCCTTCCTTCACAGGGGAAACTCCGGCCGCAATGCAAACCAACGGCGGCGAGTCACTTCTCTCGCGCCCCAGGGTGGTGGTGGTGGTGCTGGTTCTGCTGTCACTAATGGCGGCGGACCTTCCCCTGCCCTTCAGTGCCGCTGTGAAGGGCGGCGCGGCACTGGCAGGGGTCTGGAAGGGTCTCAGTTACGTCTCCAGGAGTGTCCCGGTCCATTCCTCCAGAAGTGTGTTCACGTAGGGGGTGTAGATGCATAGGTCCGCCCCACGCCCCTCTCAGCTACTCCCCTCCACCCACTCCCCACGCCGCCAGTGCCTTGTGTGTGTGTGTGTGTGTGTGTGTGTGTGTGTGTGTGTGTGTGTGTGTGTGTGTGTGTGTGTGTGAATGTTTGTACGTACATAGAGCCCCATCGGTCCGTGCCTCGGCCATTCTCTCCTTTCCTTCCATCACACACACGCACACACACACCGTCCCTTCCTTTCCTCCTGCCCCTCCTCCCCAACTCTCCCTCCTCTCCTCTCCTCTCTTTCCAAACTGTACAGAAGAAGACTACATCAAGTCTTAATGTCTCTCCTCTCCAGTGAAGAGACTATTTGGTGCGCGACAACACGTCACACAGTATACATAAAGAACATTTGCTGCTCAGTCTATGTACGTAGCGTAGATAGATATGCCGTCGATGGAGTGATATTTTCGTAGTTTGAAGACAAGAACAGTGGGTCGTGGGGAGTGTTTGTCAATAACAACAACACGGTCCTGACTTTATATACATTTTCTAGTGATCTGTAAATAACTTTGTGTGTGAGAGAGAGAAAGAGAGAGTGTGAGATAAAAAAAATATGGGAGATGTTGTTTGTTTATATACTCTTTGTAAGAAGGTCCTTCAAGGCGCCTCCCTGGCCGCGGCGGAGGCTTCGTGGCCGACGCCTCGCCCCTGCCAGGGACAACAGTGTGTTCCAACCAACTGCAGCCACAACCAGAGACAGTATTGTGTGTCGAGGCTGCCCAGAGACACGCCCTGCAGGATGGACCAGCGGCGCCCACACTATCGAGCCCTTCGCGGCGCCCTCCCAGGGAAGGCGTCGCGGGGCACGTCTGTCACCGCCCTGGTTTCAATGTCTCATGAATCAGTGTTGATTGGTAATAAGCTGTGCGACCCCAGTAGTTCCCGCCCCGTCAGGGTCACGACGCGAGGATGGGTGTGGGTGTGGGAGTCCCTCGCGGGCGCCAGCTGGACCACAGTGTGTAGCGACATAGTTCACCAAGCACCCGTACCTCTGCTGACAGGCAGATGTTTATATTGGCAATGTATGTTTTCGTCTGTGCATAGAAGTTTCTCCATATTTGTTTAGAGAATCCACCAAGCTACTAAGCTTTCTCCTGTATATTTTCTTTGTAAATAAAGGACTGCCCTGGAATTTCCAGTGACAGAGATAGGAAAATACGTCTTTTCTTAACCTTTGATACGAATGGTAAGGTACACAGGTACACGTAGGGTGTATGAAAGGCGAGCCAAGTGTTCTGTGGCACGGCGGAGCAATGGAGGGCCGCCTGGCCAGCTGGTGTTGAAAAGGTGTTGCTCTTCTTGACTGGTGAACGAGTGTGTGTGGGACCATAAAGGGAGTGTGGGTGCGAACGGATGAATATGGATGTATATGAACACAGAAACAATAGAACACGCAGGACATGAACACAGAGAGTTGACCCCTCCGGATATTGCCTTCGGGAACAATAAAAAGCCATGAATATATAACATCAAAAAATAAAGAAATTGGAACCCGCGCATATCTAGATCAAAGTGAGTCGGTAGGACCCTCGTCAACCTAAATAGGTAAACGACTTGCAATGTAATTTGAGGTCAGCAGCTTCTGAAACAGACACAACAACAATTTCATTTTCCGAGAGTACAAACAATAAACTGGAACGTTCAGGTAATATGCGCACAAAATTAGAAGCCAGCAAAACAAATAATTCTTGGGAAGTAAGTCTTTATACCAAGCTAAATATAACTCTCTCTCTCTCTCTCTCTCTCTCTCTCTCTCTCTCTCTCTCTCTCTCTCTGTCTGGAATTCCCTCACATTCCTTTCCGTCGCCTTTCATTCCGAAAAAGCAAAAATGGTTTAGTTTCCAAAGTCTCCATCACGCGGCCCGGTGGAGGTGGCGAGCTATAAAAATTTTACGACTTCCTTTACGGTATTCTCAATTTCTCATCAAAGAAAGACGAGGTATCGGGACTCCGGGTCAATGTCGTGCTGTATTTGCGCCTCTGGATAAATAAGACGAAGAAGGGGCTTGAGATGGGCCTCCCTACACCGCCTCACTGGTTTCACGTCCACCTAACCCCGAAGTAACAAATAGCAGGGAGTAAACCATCCGTGGGAAAAAAAAAACCCCACACTATATAGAAAGCATCGTGTCTGCATCATCTGGCTTGTTGGATGTACTTTATTTTGGCCTATAAAGAACACTGACCTTTCTCTTCCCAATCGTGGACCTGCGCACCAAGCGATGCCTTTCCCCAGGTCAGCGCAAGGGAAAGACGTCAACCTTTGTTCAGGAATCGTGCAATGACAGCGATAAACTTTCCGGCCGATTTTTCTTTTGGCTGCTCCTCAATGATTTTTTGGACGGGAAATGATTCTTAAACTTGATTACGATGGAGCCATTCTCTCAGATTACCTTAGCTTATGAATGCACAGTCCTCATTTAGGCGCACTTACTATTTGAGGAGGAATGAATGCAAATATCTAGTGCAAATAAGTAAAAATTCAGCCCCTCATACTAAAACTTTCGAGAAAACACACTGGAATTCTTCATAACGTAATGCAAATTTTTCTATATTTCGTTCAACTTTAGTGAGGTTTAGTCAGAATAAATTAAATCACACTTTTCTATAATATAAATGTCGTCTTACTACCGTGAGAACATATTCCTTCAAAGTTACAAGCTAAATTTGTCTAAGAAAAAGTTACACACGGGTGCTGCGCCACAATGCACGTCAAACAAAGTAGTTCTGGAGTGGAGGGCGGAGTGATACACAGGTGTTCAGCGGCCACCTGTGTCCGGCCAATCCCAGCGTGTCAGGGAGTCGGTTACGAGCAATGTTTCCGATATATATCCAGGTCATAAAGTCGTGTTTAGTCGTATATAGTTGTGGAGTCGCGGCGAACAAAAGGAGTGTGAATCGATAACACGTCGACACTGGATTGCTTACCTGCCTCGTTCATTGTAAATATCCAATACGATTTTGTTCGTTTATCTTTTTTTTATTTTGTTCATACAGTTATTTAAGCCATCAATAAAAGCGACGGAAATGAAAAACAAAAATAGGTGAGCAAAATCGCACATATCTGACAAAATATCTGATCGCAGTTTTTGTTTCACGCAACGTTGATTAAGCCATTGAGAACAGACGTGGATATTAAAACTGTTCATACGAAAACTTATTCAATTTTCCTCAACTATTGTACAAAATTAAGGTAAAAAATCCCCCAAAAATTCAATTTAAACTCGAAAACAAAGCAAAAGAAACCGAATTGCCTCAAAAAGGACAAAAAGGTAAAAAAATCAACTAAAATCATCAATAACACATTCAGGAAATAGAGAAAAGAAATCAAATCAAAAGAGGAAAAGGAAAAAACACCAAAACTTTAAAAAAATCCAGAAAATACAAAAACTATATAAAAAATAATACAAAAGTAATGCACGTCTTGAGCAAACCGAGAGAAAGTGTAATGGAAGCGACACGAGAGAGAGAATAGAGAATAAAAGTGTTAATGATATGTTAAGTGGAGTTTAGGTGACACTGTGCCGGTGGTGTCGTCTCTTTCTGGCACTACAGCGGGTCGTTAAGGGGCCGGCGGTGTGCTTTAAAGAGGTGCCATTCCGGTGCCTCGCTAGACGCCCTTCAGAATGGCACTCCAAGGCACTGTTCATCACCCAGGGCCATCCTCCGTCACCCGTTACCTACTCACGCCCGCCCACACTGACTTTAACTACCCACGTCCTTCCTGCTGCGCCGCCTGCCCTCCCATGTTTTAGCGCATCTCTCTTCTTCCTTTCTTCCTTCCTTTACCCATGACAGTCTGCCTTCACTCTCACTCTCTCTCTCTCTGCTCTTCCTATGCTTTATCGAACACCTGTTTTATTGTACCCATGTTTTATCGCATCTCTCTTCTTCCTTTCTTCCCTCTCCACCTATGCCAGCCTGCTTGACTCTCTCTCTCTGTTCTTCCTATGTTTTATCGAATTTCTCTTCTTCCTTTCTTCCTTCTCGCAGACCCATTCCAGCTTGCCCTCTCTCTCACTCTCTCCTCTTCTGTACCTTCCCACACAATGCTCCCACAAAGTCTCCTCAGTTTTCCTATTCTCTCTTTCGTCTTCCTCATTTCCTTCTACTGTTAATTCGCGTCCACTTTGTACTTCTCTTGCCAGGTTGGATTTCTATCTCTATGTTGGCTGGCTTTCCTTTCATTTTCTTTTCTTTTTATGAGTTCCCGGTGTTCTTTTTCCTCCATAAGACTCCTATCTCCTTTGGAATATATATTTTTTCCTCCTCACATCTTCCTGTTGCATCGTCTTCCCTCCCTACACCTTCTATCTCATCTTAAATCTCCCTTTCTTCTCCCCACATCTTCCTGCTGCCTTGCCTTTCCTCCCCACGCCTCGTATTTCATCCTAAATCTCCCTTTTCTCCCCAACAACCTTCGCCACTTGGTTCCTCACGCACGCCTCCTCCGCGTCTTACCTTCCCACGCCCTCCGCACTCCGCCATTATCCTGCGAGTTAAAACTCTTTTAAAAGCGGAGCATCAAGACACGACGGAAACTCAGAAAATTGAATTAGGATTATTCTTTTCCCTTGCAAGAGTAGCCCGGCATTCTCTTCTACTTTCTTTCATGCACTGGATTACGTTTTCCACACACTAAAGTAGCATCAACACACCGAAGTAAGCTGAAGAAAGCACACATCACATTTCACACCTTTCTCCGACGGTCTCCTAATGTCGTTCTTTTTTAGTTTGTTCTTCCTCTTGCCCTTGTTCTTGTCTTTTCTTCCTGTTCCTCTTTTTTTCGTCTTCTTCCTTTTCTTTCTCTCCTCCTCCCTCATTCCCTAAAGCAACGTGTTCTTTGCCATTTTTTTTCTTCGTCGACTAAACCATACTATTTCTCTTCTCTTCCTCCACCTCCACCTCTCCTTCTTTACACCAAAGGGAGCATCTTCCTTCCTTCCTTCCTTCCTTCTAACCTTCATTCTTCCATCCCACATCAGCATCATCTTTCCTTTCTCCCTCTCTCCACGGTATATTACTTTCTCTCCTCCCTTAACAGCATCCTCCCTCCCTTCCTCCTCGTGCACTGAACATTATTTTTTTTACCTCCTCACTCCCTTAGCGCCATCTTCAGCCCACCACGGAAACACATAACCACGAAGAGAACACACACACCTCACATTCCACCCTCTCCTCTCCTCTCCTCCTCCGCCTCTCCCGCCACCACTGTCTGGTAAGCTACGCAACACCCAGCTTCCCGATATCGCTAAAATGAGCCGGAACCACTAAAAGCCCCGTTAACGAGATCAGCAAACACTCGCCTCCACCTTAATAAACAAACACGGCCAGATTCCACTCCAGTCGTGAGAGCAAACACCAAATACGTAATTCTCGTTTTAATTTTGGAGGAAACAACTTGCTTAACTGGATGTGGTGGTTGGTGGTGGTGATGATGTTTTACTTTCTGTTACTGTTAATACTAATATCACTACTGCTACTGTTACTGCAGGTTCTGGTGGTGTTATTCGTGTCTTCGTAAATGAAAGAGAGGAGAGAATCGTGACAGGGTAAGTAAAGGAAAGGAAAGACTCAGTACATGTAATAAAGGAGAAGTTTATAATGCAAGTCAAGAGTGTACTAGATAAGACTCTTTACTTCAGGTGTCTAAGAGTCAATTCAATTTTCACCAACATTCTACCACCACTGTGAATCTTGAATGAATGGAGAACCAACACTTTCTTCACACATTTCTCTCAGCTTACCCAGCTCATACATTAAATAAGTAAATAAATAAAGCATTACGTTTTCAAGGAAGTGTATGAGCAAGGTAGTAGTAGTAGTAGTAGTAGTAGTAGTAGTAGTAGTAGTAGTAGTAGTAGTAGTAGTAGTAGTAGTAGTAGTAGTAGTAGTAGTAGTAAATATATAAGTAATGCACTCGTAACCTGTCCACTCAAAGCTATTAACAAGAAAAACAGGTACATACAGAAGTGAAAAGCAGGTAAGGTGTCGGGCTTTCTCTGTTCCCGCAAGGCTTGGAGCGGAAAGGTGTTGGTGGCATAAGGTGGATAAACCTCCAGTACTAATGCGATTACTTGGTGACACACTTTATAAAGGCGATCCTCTATATTTGTCCGTCCTGCGGCCCTTCATTTCCATGCTTTGACGCTTCCAACACATCTACATTCAAACACTAACATGAATTACGGCGAACGTTTCCACAGAGTTTCATGATAATAATATAAATTCTTAGATTTTCATGATTTTCTTCTACTTTCCCTCTGTTAAAGTGAATAAAGATTTGTGTGTGTGTGTATGTGTGTTCATGCTTCCGTCATGTCTATATCGAAACACTTACAAAAATCACGACGAACATTTCCACAAACTTTCACAATAATAATAACAGTTGTTAGATTCTCATTACGATTTTTCCTGCTTATTAGAGTGAATAATGATGTTTGTGTGCATGTGTGCGTGTCTTTTTTTCTTCTTCCTTTTAGAATTCGGATTCGATTCTGTATAAAAGTGTGTTTCTCGTTAGTAGCGGCTTTTGTTGGTTGTCAGCGAGGCACAGCGGCCACCACAGACCTCATTAAAGTATTATGGCGAGAATAAAGAATATATAAATCATATGTTCGTGTCGGCACAAAATGTTCCGTAAACTCAGCGGAGCGGAGGGGAAAAAAAGCAAATGGACAAAAATGTACGAGAATATACAAATAGTGTTTAATAATATTTTGGAACACGCTTCTGTGATACATTTTCTTGTTAATATTTGATACAAAAATACAGAATAACACCAAATTGATATTCCCAGGGACGATCTCTGCACTTTAATTCATAGCACAGAAAAGATACACTAATTTTGTATGGTAGCATTGGAAACTTTCAAACCTGGACTCTTTATGCTACTCTACATTTAAAAACGCATCTGATTCTTTTGTATAGAAGCTCACTTGCTTTTTTCTTTTCAGATCACGAGAGAAAAAGAGGAAAAAGATATATATAGCTTGTCTACGAATTGTATATACGAAGCATTAAGTGTGAAACCTAGTCAGATTAGCAAATTCAAGTCTTATTTCAAGATTATAAGGTGAAAAAACACCGCCAACATGTTCACGGGTTATTTCGGAAAGGTCATAAAAAAGTGAGTTCTGAGGCGCCGCTGGTGAGGGAATTGTGGCGCGGCGGTGATCACGTGAAGGCAGAAGGTGAAGGCGTGAGGCGTGTTAGCATGAGCACTGAGCCTCAGGTCAACGCACAGGTGTGGGTAAAAGTGAACCTGCTGAGTCAGACTATAGATGAACTGATTAGGGTACGAAGGGGAAAATTAAACTCAGTGTGAAAAGTGTTAAAGTAAAGGGAAATAAAAAGAGCACAGTGCTTAAAGTGATAAAATGAAAATAACATAGATAATGCAAAAACACCAAAAAAAGACAAAACAGATAAAATAAAGATGAAACACAAAAAAAGAGCTGAAGAAGTCAAGAAGGAAGACAAAGAAACAATAATTATAGAACACGGACGAGCTAAGACGAAGAGATGATAAATAAGAGAAATTAATCGAAAAAAATAAATAAGAAGAAAACAGCAGTAACAAATCTTAGCAATGGTGAAAATTACAGTAGTTATGTAGAAGCCACGTTCCGGGAAGAGGACAAGGGGCACAAGGCAGGAAGGAATAGCAGTAGAATAAAACGAGTACATATTTTTTCTGTCCCTATGAAGCTCCTGGAAGTCGCTCAAGGCACAGACCTGTCCCACTTAAATCCTGCATGAGAACTCTTTTTTTATTTTTTTATATCTCATTAATATCTCAAATTCTCTCTCTCTCTCTCTCTCTCTCTCTCTCTCTCTCTCTCTCTCTCTCTCTCTCTCTCTCTCTCTCTCTCTCTCTCTCTCTCTCTCTCTCTCTCTCTCTCTCTCTCTCTCTCTCTCTCTCTCTCTCTCTCTCTCTCATTATAACGAGAACTAAGCGTATTTTTTGTTTTTTTTTCTAAGTCATCAGTCATCAATACATCGATTCCTTTCTATTATTGTAATCAGACGCATAACTCCCACGTCACTGCCATTGAGAACACTTAAATAAACATACCTGTCTATTTTCCTACATAACATTATACCACACCAGGTAATGACAGGTATTATGAGTACTATAAACTATCTTTTTATGCATAATTCACTAATTCCTGGAACTTCTACTTTTTCAACAATGAACAACAAAAGTTCTATTGATATTTGCCATGGAGAGTAGCGTTTGGTTGACCGCTAGTGGCTGTAACGCTTCATTTTCCTCTATAACAATAAACTCATTGACAGTTGATGGCCGTAAAGGTGAATATCATAGAAAGAAACCTGTAACTTAACACTAATGCCTTCAACTCTTCAATTACCTCCACAATAAAACACAGTACCAAATGATCGTTATTATGGCCACCAGCTTTCATCAGTTATTCCCCAAATACACGCAAAAAAAAAAGTAAAATAAAACATATGGCATAATTATCAGGAAAAAAAAATAACCAATAGGCTTCACTTCCATCAGATGGGAATCATACAGGTATTATTTAAATGATCAACGTTTTTACCTTTTTATGCCCGTGAATGCAGCAAGTTAGTAGTGGTGGTGGTGGTGGTGGTGGTGGTGGTGGTGGTGGTGGTGGTGGTGGTGGAGGTGATGGTGGTGGAGGTGGTGGTGGTGGATGGTGATTATTTCTCTATTTATAAACTATTTGATCTGTAGAGGAAAAAATTAGGGTCCGCAAAATGTAATTGATATTCGTGTGTGTGTGTGTGTGTGTGTGTGTGTGTGTGTGTGTGTGTGTGTGTGTGTGTGTGTGTGTGTGTGTGTGTGTGTGCGTGTGTGTGACACTGACAACCACTCCAGTAACGACATTCACTTCCGCAAGAGATGGAATTTTTTTAAAGGTCCATCATGCAAATGTACCAAAAAAAGAGAGAAAAAAAAAAAAGTGAAAAAGAAATAAATCCATAAAAGTGAAAAAGAAATAAATCCATACTTTAAATTCTCTCTCTCTCTCTCTCTCTCTCTCTCTCTCTCTCTCTCTCTCTCTCTCTCTCTCTCTCTCTCTCTCTCTCTCTCTCTCATCTTCTCG
>CM035202.1:4146062-4159574 GCA_020233015.1 Callinectes sapidus | reverse complement strand
GGGGGGGGGGGGGGGGAACGGAAGTAAAAGAGTCAAGGAATATCACACCATCTGGTTGTTCACTTTCGTTTTATTAATACTGAACTGCCAACCTTCAAGATGTACAATTGCTCTCCTCAAGGAGACGCACTGACCAACAAGCTATGTGACAGAGGGGCTGCCCCCGAAAACTACGAAGCTATAGATAGCGCCAAGTGAACTAGACTTTCCAGTGACTGATTATGGACGTGCATGAGGCATTCCACTCCACTCCCTCGATACTTCTTGATAATATGTTGCTGGACTCACTTATAAGGCCATACAGTATACATATATGTATGTATATATCATTGTACTCGTGTATTTTACTATCACAGTTGCTCAAGAATTATAACAAATGTAATAACACTGAAAAACAAGTGTAAATCACATGTCCTTATCAACTAATCATAACTCTAAGATCCCTGACACAATAACAAAAGAGTTCAATGAGAATATAATTAATAGCTGTAAGTTTGCTTGCTGAATAACCTGCTGGGCGATGATGGGTGGGCCCTCGCTGCGTGGTGACGAGGCAAGGAGCGAGGCACTGGGCGAGACGACCCTACCACTGTCGTCATTCACCACTTATTGCTATCATACCAAGCGCCTCTATCATCCCCACACACATATAACCCGTTAAAACAAAACAAACCCGGCGTAATGTACAGGTAGAAAAAAAATATATAAAAAATAATCTAACTGCATTTAGGCTTTCATAAATTAAAGAGGACATTGGTAAAAAGTGCAATTCATAACCTCAATTATGTACACACACGCAGACACACACACACTGTACTTTATAGCATGACTACTACAGTATCAATCACACATAGTCGTTAAATAAAGCATCTCTTATTAGAAGTACTTGTTTATCAGATCTCTCCAGCAAAGAAATTCCACCCCAAAGCTTATTTGTGACTCTGAAAAGACAATTGAGAAATTAATGTACGTTTATGTATCATTGTAAAATGTCATATGTTACCATAACAAAGCTGTAGTGTAAGAGATGGTAGTAGTAGTAGTAGTAGTAGTAGTAGTAGTAGTAGTAGTAGTAGTAGTAGTGTCATTATGCTAATAATGAAATAAATGGTAATTATAAGTAATGAAGCTCTAGGTAGTGAGTGAAGGAATAAAACTCACCATAGAAGGACTTGATTCTCCATCCCACTTGTCCAGTTCATCTCGCACCATCTTTTCCATGTGCTTCCTTTTGGTGGTGTCATCCACTGCAAAGAACAACCTATTAGTCTCTCTCTCTCTCTCTCTCTCTCTCTCTCTCTCTCTCTCTCTCTCTCTCTCTCTCTCTCTCTCTCATTAATATACGAGTAAAGTTTGTCTTCCCTACGTACTGTCATCGTTCTCAGTGATTGTGTCCAGCAGCTTGCCCATTGTCTCCTTGCGCTTGTGTTTGTTTTTCTCCATATGGTCGAGTTTCACCAGAACAGCGTCAATCTTACTGACAATGCTGCCAATGCTGTGCTCCAGCCGGTCCACGCGACGCTGCAGCCTGAAAGGACAACTCAGTCATAGGTTCCGTAACTTTACTTTCAGCCAAAAATAATATCACATATTTCAGCAACTTTCCTCCAGAGTACAGCACAATGTTTCCCTTTCTCATGATTAAGCGAATGTCTTCTTTTTCCTTATGTAAGAAGGGGAAGCCGGCCAAGGGCAACAAAAATAACAAAAGTAAAAAGCCCACTAATTGCCAGTCCCCTGAAAGAATAAAAGAATGTACTCCTTTAAAATGTAGGTATGTTTTATACGTAAATGAAGGAAAATAATAATAAATAAATGATAAAATGAATGAATAAAAAGACTCCAATAAAATAACTGACTTACACCAATGAGGTTCAAGTGCCGGTGCGATCAAAATCTGTCATAGATCTATCCAATCTCCTGAAACTATCATCTGTGCACTTACCACATTCTTGCAACCTTTATTCCACTTATATACAAATTTACTTGCCAACAATTGCATACTACATAAGGCAAAGTCTTCACCCACAACAAAATAACTAAATAACTGAATACATACACAGAGAATTCTTCAAATGACACAGAGGTGATAGAGCCGTGGCCTGAGGAAGCAGAGGCTGGCCTGGTCTCACTTTCCCCGCTGGCTTTTCCACTGCTTGGTCGGTCCTCGTTCTTGATTTGCTCTGCAGGAATTGATCATAAAAGGTTGTGTTAAGAAAAGAACGGACTGGCCTGTGCAAACTCTCTTCATAATATAAAACAGTTATAATCCATTGGTGTACATATCTGCCTTGTTTATTAAAAAGTAACTGTGAGAATTGTAGTTTCTATTATTGGTCATTCTCAACTTTGGTGGTGGTGGTGGTGTGTGTGTGTGTGTGTGTGTGTGTTTAATAGGTCTCAAGAAGCAGAATTGTAATGATTTGAAGTGTATTATCTACAGACACTACTACCTAATAAAATACAACAAAAATATGTACATGCATATGCATAATTTGCTACAACATGCTCTATACAACTACTATGCATGTATATACAGAACATATGCATGACATCAATGCACATAGAGGTTCACCTACTGAAGTATTATCTACATAGACAGACATATCATTTACACATATGCACTACTATACAGTCACTTGATGCATACCTAGAATGAAATATATTGAAGTGCTTCAGAACTAAGACAGCCATGCAATGCTGCTTCTACAGTATAAGGTAACACTACTAGTATGCTGTTAATCATTGCACTATGCTACACTATGCTACCAGTCCTTATATGTATGCATCACCAATATACTGTATAACCACTTACTGTCCCCTTCAGATTTGGCTGCTGAGAATTAATATGGTTATTGATTAAAATGGAAAATGTATATTATACGAAAAGCAAAAAGTCAGTAAGTTTTCACACACAAGATTGACACAAGACACTAAACACTACCAAAGAACCACTACCATGGAAGCTAGAACGACTACAAAGACCATGATAATGACAAAAAAATACTCTCCTTATGAATAATAAACCGTGATAATTTACCAACAATATCAACTTACTTTCCAGTTCAACTTTTTGCCCTTCAAGATCACTGAGCATCCTCCTGACCTCATCCTGCTCAAGCAAGCGGCTGCCATCTGTGTCATACTTGGCAAAGAACATCTCAATCTCCATGTCAGAAAAGTTGCATCTGAAAAGGAACATTGCACGTAATTAAGAACTATCACAGGCACATCTATGAGTCTCTACATCTAAGAATTATTATCCATCCAGATGAAAATATGCCTGCCACTTTTACATGTAGGCATATGTGCTACTTCATGAGACTAAGGATTACATTCTTAAATGTTTTGTTCTCTCACAACAAATAATTTCCAAAGCAACAGGGATGATTGGGCAAATTCTCATGGATTTTTTTCCTCAAGTATGTTTTTCCTACAGATGATAGAGAATGGTTGATAAGCCACAAATGAAGGAGGAATGAAAACATCTTTGAAAACTACCATTTCTGTTAGAGCCTGATGAATGTAATGGGGAAAACAAATTTTTTTTAGAATACAGGCATGACATACTTTTTTAGATTAGTTCGGATCTCATCAAAGGTCAACATCCCATCGCCATTGGCATCAGAGAGCTTGAGGGCATTCTGAATGTCAACAATCTTGTCCCTGCGCCCCAGTTTGCCCATCATGTTGTTGTAGCCTCGCTTGAAGTAATCGGCAATCTCAAATTCATTGCGCTGGTTAGCAATTTCAATCTTGACCTCTGAGTATGTGTCATTGATGATAGCCAGGAACATGTTCTGTAATTCAACGGTTCAAGGAATCATTAGAGTTTTCAAGAAACTTTCTCATCATAAAACAAAACCTATACATACTAAAACTTCAATATCAAGGTCACCACTGTAGTGCATAGAATATGGGTCATACTTTCTAATGAGCACCAGAAAACATGGACAACTAATTCTCTAAAATTTGTACAAAATAACATCTTTTGATAAAATCCTCACTCACCAGCAACACAAAGTACACAAAGAAGACATAACAGATGAAGAAGATTGGTCCTAAGACCCTGTTGGCTTCCTCTATTTCATGGAAGTTGAAGTCACCCAAGATTGTCCGAAGCAGTGTGAAGACAGCATCAATGAATTTTCTGAAGTCACGCACCTGAAGGGGACAAAGATGTGAATGTGTTGTCACTTTATGTGTGTGTGTGTGTGTGTGTGTGCACTTAATGTCACAATGCACAAGTGTTACTGAAAGATTGGGCCTGGAAGGGCTAACCTGTGTGCCGAAGAGAAGATATCCCAGCTGGGCAAAGGCAAAGAAGACGATGAAGAACATGATGGCAAATCCAGCTATGTCCATGGCACACTGTAGATCAATAAAAAGAAAGATGAATAAGCAAAATGTAAATGTTTTGAAGTCAACACATGAATCACCACATTATTCCAGGTGAAGGATGTTGAAATACTACTTATTTACATGATAAGTTAACCAGACATGAGCTACACAGGTAGTAACAATGTTATTAGAAATGCCAGATCAGTGCTGTCTGTCACCACTCACCCTTGACAATGTGGAGGAGAGCTGTGTCATTGTCTTGTTGAATGATATATACTTGAAAAGCTTAAACCAAGCAAAGAAGACACAAACAGCAACGGCATTGTTAAACTGTATTTGCCAATAACCTAAGAACTCAAAATCTGCAAAGATGTCTGGGTCTTCCAATAATTCCTGCAGTTTGTTGCTGATGGTGAAGAAACAGAAGACATTGAAGCCGATGCATAGAAGTGAAATCTGAAAGGCAATTCTCACATTATAAACTGCTTTCCAGTGCTCACAATACATTACATATATTTGATAACTTATCTTTAAGATATACATACAAAGAAAATACATTCTATAAAGGTCTCGCATATTTTTTTCTGAAGCAAAACCTAGACTGAAATCAAGCGTGAGCATACAAGAAACAGATCAGCAATGTCCCAAACATATAGTGATTGTCATGAGTGTGTATTGGTATGAGACTGGGTATGTATAGCAGTTCCCATTCTATACTTTGTATAATGAGGCAACACATATCAATTAAATCTGTTATACTGTAAAAGGCACTGTCAACTTACCCCAATGACAAGCAAGTCAAGGATGTTCCATGTGCTCTTGAAGTATGACCACTTGAGTGCTTTGATCTCTATGGCCTCCTCAATGATGTAGTATAGAATGAAGAACACAAAGATGCACTCACACGCCAGCACAAAGAAATCGTTTGGAGTGACATAGCGTAAAAGCTTCACCGTTCTGAACTCCCACGAGGGTATGATGCCTCCTGTGGCTGGGAACTCAAACACCAATCTGAGGGCAAACATGCACACTGATACTTGACACACGAACACACATAAAAATATACAGAGGCAAGAGAGACTTCAAGAACCCATCATGGTAGTCTATGTATGAAAGAAATTTGCCTATTTTCATTAATCTATGTATTCTTTTAAAGCTTCCTAATGACTCAACACTGAAAAACTAATTACTATGTTTATCTAATTTATCTACCACTCTATTTGAGAAACAATTTCATACTATCTATTATTCAAATATAACTTTATCAAGCTTGAACCCATCACTTCTGGTCTGTCATAATCACTGAACCTAAGAAATTTTGCTTGATGTGTATGTTCTCTTGTTGGTCAATGGCTTACTAAGACCTAAGTTGAATGAATATAAAACAATACATTCCTATCATTGTCTTACTTGATAACACAGAACAGGTTAATGTTGGCATTGTAAACAGTGAAGTCAAAGAACACAGCTCGAGTGCCTCTCTGAATCCACAACTTATCACGCAGCTCAGCCAGAATGTTCTTCGTTGTTGTCCTGTTGGCACCAAGGTCCTGGAAAAAGTAGGCAAGTTACTGACATTCACTTATTTTCTACTTACTAACATTATCTTTAAATGAAAGTAGCACAGATAAGATGTCCACATACATATTTTATATTCCCATTTACAATCCTTTTTCCAGACCTTTTCACCAACTCTTATTGGAACAAGACAGCCATATGCAAACATTCACAAATTCACAATTATTCCCTTCCAACCTTAACTTTCAATAGACATTGAACATGGACATTAATCTATAGACAATGCAATAAAACTAAAGCACTAAGAAGTAGTACTTATAAGAATAAAAGACCAACCACATAGCTGCCAGCCCCAGAGTAGTGTGCAATCTTGCCCCAGTGGACAGATCCATTGAGCTGCTTCTCCGAGAAATACTTCCATCTGCAAGACATGATCTGAGTGAGCAGACTGAGTCAGTACCACTAGCAGCATTCATGAAGAGAACTTATTAATGACTCCAACAAAATTCAGGTCACTATTCAATCAATTTCTCTTCTGTTTTTTCTCAACATACAATTTAGCTCAGCATTAAGTATTGCAGAGACTTACGCTGTTGTATTTTCTCCGTTGGGACTGAATTCTGACTTGTCTTCATTCGCTGGGGAGTACTCGCTGTAACACTGCCGGATGACTCGCTGGAAGTCTTGAGGTATTTCACAGGAAGTATTGTGGACTCGTAACTGGAAAGAAAATATTCACATCAACTGAAAAGGTCAATACTTTACAAGGACTTCTGTGAGAGACTTCAAATAGCAGCATGTCTTCAGATCCTACTATACCTGTACGATACAACATCACAGCCATAATTTTAGTAATACAGGAGACCTAGTTATGAGATCAATGACTCTTTACAGCAATTTTCATAAACAATTGTAAGGGATGAGGCTGAGGGAAGGATACTTGTGTATTATGTGAGAGAATAAAGCCAGGTACTCGTACATCTCTCTCTCTGCAATCTCCAAGTGAGTAATGCATGAATAACACCCCTGCACGACGCCCACCTGTCTGATTCTGGGGACACCCAAGAGTCGATTTTCATACAGAATGTTGCGGTCATCCTTGCTGGTGTTGGTAGCGCTCACGTCATACCAGTGTTCCCAGTACAGGCCATCCAGCAGCACGTTCTCTGAAAACTGAGGAATCAATTCTGTTACATCAGTATTTCCTATGTCTCATTCGGTAGAAATAATGAAAGGAGTTTTTTTTCTTTTTCCTCCTTTTCATTATAAGATTATGGCCCTAATCATCTCCCTCAAATTTTGCATTCCCATCAAAGGCAGTTGTAGTCAATGAACCTTAATTACTAAGTCCAGATCTGTGAAAAACAAGGGAAAAATTCAGGCTTTTCCATTATAATGCCCTTTGAGTTACCATCAATTTGAGGTGGCTGCAACACACAATAATCCCCCTGGCTTACCACCTGTGGACTTTCTTGTCACTTTGATTTATCTTGGTATATCCTTATCAGCCAGAGTTAAGAGAGGATTTAAGCTTTTTATTGAAACATCCACCAGCAATAAACATTTTCAGAATTCAAAGTGTAGTACATGCACATTATAATTCATATAAATACATGGCTTCATTTAATGTCTACCAAAATTAATGGAAAAATAAGATAAATAAAAATAGATGGATAAATAAGGTAAATAAAAATAAATAAATGAAATAAAATACATGAATATTCTAAAGAGGTCACAAGACACACAGGAACACAAAAAAAAAAAAAAAAATAGAAAAAGGGAGGTAAGGAAAGAAGACGCGAAACACACAATAATACAAATGATGAGCAGACATGAGGAATAGAGTGATGCATACCACACAGAAGAGGACGAGAACATTAATACGCAGTCACATACCCGAAGCAAGCCACGATACGAGAACATAAGAACACAAAAGAAGATCTAAAGAGAGCAAATACCAAGAAAAGAAGGAAGAAAAGGATAATAGCATGATATCACATACCCGCCAGAAGTCGAGGACCTGGGTGGAGCCTCTGAAGCTGTTCTTGGTGTCTGGATAAGGCGCATCCAGGAACAGCTCACTCAAAACCTTCGTGTAGTAGAACATGGTGGGCGAGGTCATGCCAAACGTTACTGCAGAGAAGGGTATGGATTAATGGATTTATTTATATTGTGTATATGATATATTGTCAGGGGGAAGAAGCCAGCCAAGGGCAATAAAAACAATGAAAATAAAAAGTCCACTAATTTGCCAGTTCCCTTAAAAGTTGGTTTATAGCGGCACAACATAGAAGAGTATAGAAGTTATAATATAATCTTTCGTATATAATATGTACATATAAGCTCATATGACAAACTTTAACTAGTATAGAAAAGGGAATAAGTATAACCATTTTAGTCCCTGAAGAAGAATGCAGAAGGCTACATGAGTCACCAAAAACTCTCGTTTAGTTTTAGTAGCCTTGTGTAATGCTCATGTGACTACACCAAATTTTACTAAAGAGAAGAAGCGTATAAGAGCGGAAGAGAGAATGCGAAAAAAGCGTATATGGAAGTTGTCTTGTTTTCTCATAATATATTCTTTAGCATTATCCTCACGAGTTACTAAGATTATCTTTGTGTATGTTTTTCTTGTGTTTCATAACTCCATAAGAAAGAATAAATAATGAGTCTGATGTATTGCTGCAAGCAAATTACATTAATTAAAGGGTGATATATTTTTTTTCATCTTGATACAAGATTACAAACAGAAGTAAGTTGTATAATACAACTCCAGTCCAGGTTTGACACAGCACCATACGCAATGACAGTAACCAAGAGATCTTTGCAAATTTGAGGAAGAGCAAAGGTGAGATTGGAACTACCGAGGAAAACCATTACCGCACACCTCACTCCTAAACTTCTATAAATAGCAGAGAAATTTTACCCAACAATTACAGCAAATTCATCATCCGTGACGGACAGATAAAGGAGGACCGAGTACTAATCCCACGCCATTGTGTACCTGTGTCACGCAAGGCGGGGGGGCGGGGGGGCGGGGGGGAGACATATCATGCCACGCTTACTACATACAGAGACTCATCGTGACATCTACACGTGGCAGAGCTGAGTCGCAGTGACGTCTTTGCCCCACATACTGCGAACCCGGAATACGTCACAGGGACAGGTGACCAAAGGAAGAAATGCAAGAAAGAAGGAAAAAAAGACAACCAATTTTCGTGTCATAATGTCTAGAAAAGCTATTTTTGGTTATGATCAAAGAGGAAGGGGAGGCAAACGACAATAAGGTGAATAAAGAAGATTTGGCAATATTGATTATTACATTTACCAAAACGAATGACACTGTAATAAACTTTATACCGGGAAATTCATGTACAATCTCCCTGTCCAAGTTCCTAAAAATAGAATAAAGTGAATTAGAGAATTAAAACACAACTTTGAGGTGCGTGTGAGAGCGTTTAGAAGTGTGTGGGGTGTGTGAGGGAGAGGAAGGAGGGAGAGGGAGTGAGAACAGGCGAGCGTGGGTGTTGGTGAGTGAGCGTAGATGACAATGGCTGTCTGTTAGCTGGCCATCCTGATTCTCATGCTAACTTTATAACTGGTGGTGGTGGTGGTGGTGGTGGTGGTGATGTGCACGCTAGTCTGTGTGTGTGTGTGTGTGTGTGTGTGTTTGTGTGTGTGTGTGTGTGTGGTAATGAATTAATGAGAATTGCGTAAATTATAGCGAAGAATAAAAATGGAGGAGGAGGCGATGACACAAAAAGAGCAAGTGAAGTCTTATAATGCAACATTATAACTCAGAGAGGCTGACTTAATTCACACGAGACGATGAAGAGAGAATATGACAAAAGGAAACAACGATGGCGTATAGAATAAATAAATAGATAGATAATGGTGATAGACGAGATAATATGAATAGTAATAATAACTGGACTTACTGATACAGAGGTCAACGAGGAATATAGCATAGACTAGAAGTTCTCTCAGGGTTGTTCTTACGTAAACTTCTCGATCTTCCCTCTTCGTCATTTGTCTCGTGGCCCATATACCTGAAAATGTGTGAACGTATTTTAAGGTCCGTATTTAGAAAGGCTTTGCTCTCTCACCATGATTATTTTCAAAGGCCACAGCGATGGGTAGCAGGGTTTTCAAGATTTTCCAGTTAATAGTGTAGAAAATTTGTCATTCTGCGTCTAGAATCGTGAAAACACCTTGAAAACTTGTGTAAATTTGAATAAAGCCTTCTGAAATAGTGGAGTGAAGCACAAGTGTTTGATAATATAATCCTGACGCACACACACACACACACACACACACACACACACACACACACACACACACACACACACACATCAGCAGTGGTGTGGATAATACAGGATTAGTAGGAAAATCTAAAGGAAAACAAGAGAGAGAGAGAGAGAGAGAGAGAGAGAGAGAGAGAGAGAGAGAGAGAGAGAGAGAGAGAGAGAGAGAGAGAGAGAGAGAGAGCAAAACTAAGTGATAAGCTGGTATTTATGCACGTGATCATTATAAACTTAACTTAATGTAGTAAAAGAAAAAAAAAAACGAAGAACAATAACAACAACGCGAATAACATGACATATTACTACTACTATACTACTACTACTACTACTACTATTACACAAAAATGCACATTACCATTAACCTTGGTATGCCGTCCCCTAACACCAGCTCTACTCGTTTTGAATGACGTCACGCGGAAAATCTTACGAGTTACGAGGTGACGGGACGAAGGGAGAGAGAGAGAGGGAAGCGGGAGCAAGGGGAAGAATGCAAAAAAAGGTGGAATTAAGGGATTAAGAAAGGGGTGTAGATGTGTTCTAAGGTACTAAAATCCCTTGAAAATCATTACAACACACACACACACACACACACACACACACACACACACACACACACACACACACACACACACACACACAGTCAAGGTTGTGTACATGCAGAGGTTAGGTTTGTGTTCAGCCTGCCTCAGTAACACGCACACACTATTCTCTATCACGCACACTGCAAGCAAAGAAGCAAGGAAGGAAGGTTCGAAGGATCATATGCCAGGGTCGTGATCGCCAGCCAGTGCCTTCTTGAGGAGACCTAAGCTATCGCCTTTCGGAAGAATTTACACACACACACATACACACACACACACACACACACACACACGTCTATCTTCAATCAGTAGCAGTGAAAATTTGTGTTATACTCTTTCTCTTTCAAAAACTACTTCTCTCCTTTAATTATAACCTCATATTAACTCATTTTTGCATTGCAGCGAATGAAAAGCCTCTTATTCAGTATTTATGAAGATGTTTGCACGGAATCATCCTCATCACTTTAATATCACCAAATGGCGGCCGTAGCACCACTTGACCCCTTCACTGCTATTTGCTCCATCTTTCCCTAATAACCGATCACTCTAACATATGTTTGCTTGTTCCATAATTACCTAAAATCGTTAAACAGGGTAAAAATTGCAAAACATATTCTTTATCACGCCTTCTTTTCTTGTAGATGCTAATAAAGATCTGCATTGCTATTGATGTTAATTGTTTCGCTTCATTATCATATAGAATCATTACTACCACCTTCACTATCATCATCATCATCATCATCACTGGTCACTATGGTTGGGTGATTGGAAACTGCAGTAGACTCCTAACGCATCTCCAGTCAAAAGGAGCATCTTCACAGTGACTTGCATGCAATTAGGTCACTTGCTAGATTAGAGTCACAGCCTATTACTGCATTGATTTCCTCTTGACCTTCATATTGCTCTTCCTTCTCCTCTTCCTCTGCTTATTTCTCCTCCTCCTCCTCCTCCCCCTACACTATCTCCTTTTCTTCTTTTCCTACCTCCCGCTTGTCTTAATTTTCTCTGTTTACTAAAGTAAGCCTTATTAATTCACATGAATAAATTCTCTCTCTCTCTCTCTCTCTCTCTCTCTCTCTCTCTCTCTCTCTCTCTCTCTCTCTCTCTCTCTCTCTCTCTTGTCACCACGCCAAACTATCACCACGACAACTTGTTAAATTAATAAGTAGTGTTGGTTAAAGTGACGGTGGTGGTGGTGGTGGTGGTGGTGGTGGTGGTGGTGGTGGTGGTGGTGGTGGTGGTGGTGGTAGTAGTAGTAGTAGTAGTAGTAGTAGTAGTAGTAGTAGTAGTAGTAGTAGTAGTAGTAGTAGTAGTAGTAGTAGTAGTTAATGGATAGTGGCAACCGAACAGTAGTAAATTCAGTCCTTGATATTGGTAACGTGGTGTGGTGGCAGTAGTAGTGGTGGTGATAGTGGTGGCAGTGGCAGCATATACATAAGGTAGTGATGGTAATGGTTGTGGTGGTGGTGGTAGCAGTAAATGTTTAGCTTGAAAGACGTTGACTAAATAAAGGCTTCCTAAACTTTACCTTAATAATCACACCCTGAGTTTTACTGCTAGTTCTCGAAAGGTGCAGTGGTGGTGGTTGAGGCAATAGCAACAGCAAGGGCTATTACTACTACTACTACTACTACTACTACTACTACTACTACTACTACTACTACTGAGACAGTGACTAATAAAAGAAAGAAAAAAGAAAGAAAGAAAGAAGAGAATATTACAACCAATCATATACTCTTTCACATTTCAACTAAACTTCCCACACGAAAATGTCAAATCAGATTTTGTCACATTAAACTGCACAGCATATCACAAACTTTCAATAAACTCCACAATGACAAAAGAAAAAAACAGCGCATCATTCCTGCTTAACCTTCTAAACACCTCATAACTCCTCACATAACCTAAGCAAATCTAATCGAAAACAACACCGAACCACAACACACTACCCCATAACCATAGGAATGTCCATCTAGCAGAAACCTTTTACGTAGATTAAGCAAGGGGAGACTAGTACTATTACCAAACAGAGCTTTTAAAAATGAGCCTTAAACACGCAGATAGCCAGAGATTCAAACTATACTCTAATCCTTCCCAACAAAAGAAGTTACGTGGAGTCTTTTTACGTCAGTCAACTTAAAGGATACCAGATTTGCCAAGCTCATGCTAATCTTACGACTTGCTGGGGTTACTGCCACCCACCCACCTAGCCTGAAAAAGCTTCGAGATTCTTCCAGACAATACGTAGAAAGAGCGAAAATGAGTTTGAAATAGGTAAAAATGTAACTTGAACTGCTAATGTTGAAAGAAGGATACGAAAAGGAAGAAAGTGGGAGGAAAGGAGATGTGAAGAAAAGAATAAAGGTAACTCAAACTGGTAACACTGAAAGAAGATAAAAATGAAAGGCAAAAGAGAAAGAAAATAGAGAAAAGGGATTGTGACACCAGTTCAATAATGCCAAGAAGCACTGAATAGTTTGAAATAAGAGAATTATGGAAAAGGAGTAAAAGCACAGAACACATATAAAAGCGACGAGATAGACAGGAAAAGAAGTCTTGAGTAAATAGGAAAGATACAGCAAACTCTAAACGAATGACAGATGGAAGTAGAGGAAAAGTAGTGATTTTAGGCAGACAAGGTCACGTATCAGAGCAACGGACTCGTGACGCTGTATGGTGCTAAGGTGACCAAATGAAACACACAACACACCCCAAATACAGGTCTCCCGTTCCTCCCCCCCCCCCCCTCTCTCTCTCTCTCTCTCTCT
>CM035202.1:4099949-4142449 GCA_020233015.1 Callinectes sapidus | reverse complement strand
CCTGCTCGCGGTGCTCCCCACCCTCACACGCGCCGCTCCCCACCGTGACGTCACACGCCCAGCCAGTCAATCAGCATCCGCCAGCTTGACGTCACATATCTCGCTCACCAACCAACGAGCGGGTTTGGGATGCGCGTCATCCGGGAACCAAGGAATGTGGCAGCCAGGGAGGCGCCATTTTGAGGCAGGCGGAGCAGCGGCAGGGGCACTACCGGCTCGACTCCAGGGAAGTCATTCGCTCGGCTGCTGTAGCATCAAAAGTGCGACACGATGGAGGTGTATATAGAGCAGACGCAGGTGCCACAGGATGCCCTGGCCGCCGCGGCTCAGCTGGAGCTCGGGGGCACCCCACACACCCTCACCATCCGCAGGCCATTCAATCCTGTCGCTCACGACCTCGACGCTAATTTCCGCCTCACTAGATTCGCGGATCTGAAAGGATGAGGGTGCAAGGTCCCTCAGGAGGTGCTGATGCGCCTCCTGGAGGGACTGCAAGACGATGGGACAGGCCACGAGCACGACCATGCAGCCCATTTCATGCACATGCCCGTCACTCGCATAGGTAAGGCCAGGCATGGACCTACCTCACCCCTCCCGCCAAAATTTAAACCCCCTCTGCCCAATGCACCTCCCTCTCTCTTAGTATAAGCTCATAGTGATGAACTATTAAGTTTTGAAGACTGTTAGTATCTTGCACTACTTACAGATGTGCTGGTGCATTGCCTTCCTCACTGATGTGCTGTCATCCCGCTTTGTGTCGCTGTCTGAATAGTTATTGTTACCCTCATGGCTTGTAGGGGTTGACAGTACTTGTGGTAGTAATGGATGCTCAATAAAATATGTCAGGAGATGTATTGGTGGGGGTTTAGTAATAACGGGGTCGAACGCGTGGCCGGGGGGGAACAAGTACACGTGGGGGAGGACGAGTCGGTGTCAGTGAGTGAGTGGCTGTCGCTCTCACTCGTGATTTATCCCCCCCTCCCCCTCCACTCCCCCGGGCGTTGCCTCCAATCAATCACTTTCATCTTCTTTTCCTTCATTCATTCCAGTTTCAAGAGAGAATGACAGCGGTTATCATACATATATATTCTCTTTTTTATGAACTCCATCTTTTCTGTAAATGTTACAAGTCCTAAACAATTGGAGGAAATGTCATCTGCCTGGTTAGACAAGTAACGGTTGGCTATTGTATTTAATGAAAATAAGCTCTTTCATTAAGCAAATGCCCATTACCTACTCATTCTCTTCAAACTTCTTGGATCATCAGAAGAGATGCTTGACAGTAGAAATACATGGTTAATTATTCACCAGTATTGTAGCTTATATCCTTGCTCCATAACTACCATTCATAGTATAGAAGGGAGCTCACTCAAGAGGGGCTCCTGTAATCAGATTAAAAGATTTCAAGTGGTTACATTATAATGTATGATTAAATCATGTTTGATACATAGAGCCTTGTCTGGAATTGTGTGTTTATTTCATCTTGTCCTCTCAGATAACTGGAGCATCACTACTACTCCCATTGTCACTCTTGCTTCAGTCATTATTATTATTCAGTCATGCTTTCATTTCCTCTTTTTGCTCCTTAATCCTACAGTGTTTGGAGTGTTTTGGGGTGGGTAATGTCACATTATGCCAGATTTGGACATTCATTTAAAGTCTAAGAATGAGACATTATTTTTTAAATTGGAAAATTCTCCCTTAAAGAGTTAGGTTAGGTAAAGTCAGTTTAGGCAAGAAATCCCCCTTCTGCCATTTTAAAAATATAGTGTGTCATCCTTAGCCTTCATGAATGTCCACATTTTGCATAAATTGGAGCTGTGTGACTTCTCTTAATAATTAGCCAGCCTTGTCTCTGCATGTGTTTTCCATGACAAGAATCATGAATGAAAAACAGTTGTAATTATGTAGATAATGCACCATGCCTCAGACTAATTTCATTAAGGTAAGTATTTATACCTAGTTATTCTTATCATGAAATTATGCCTTTAAATAAAACTAAGGATTTACTTCAGTTTTTGTCGCTAGCAATCCTTAAGATATTGTGTATACTCTGGTTCTGCATTAATATGGTGACTTAATTTACAACTTGCCCTTCTTTTCTAGTTACAAACTTGCCTTTCTTCGGCAGGCATTGGAATGGATGCAAGTGTCACACCTCTACGCCATGGTGGCCTGTCCCTCGTGCAGACAACAGACTTCTTCTATCCCCTTGTTGATGATCCCTACATGATGGGTGAGTCAGGAGATAGAGAATTTGCTTTTTTGTAGCCATTTGATGTATATATGGAATGAGAAATACTTCATTTTAGAGGTCACATACTTTCCATTTCACTGCAGGCAAAATTGCGTGTGCTAATGTTCTAAGTGACCTGTTTGCAATGGGGGTGACTGACTGTGACAATATGCTGATGCTCCTTGGGGTGTCTACCAAGATGACAGAAAAGGAGAGAGATGTGGTCATCCCACTCATGATGAGAGGATTCAAGGTGTGTCATAGTACTCCTTCATTGCTACTCTTGTATTGTATTCATGTTGTATGGTTTCTTAATAGATTGTCATATAATAACAGATTTGTTTTACAAGGAAACGTATTTCTACAGTTTTGGCATGTCACTCATTTATGAACAAATCAGTTAATGGAACACAATTTGAAGTTAATCTTTATTTTGTTCCAACTTCTGTACCTTAAGTAAGTACTCTCCTACCAGGATGCGGCACTGGAAGCAAACACATCTGTTACGGGTGGACAGACAGTGATGAACCCTTGGTGTACCATTGGAGGAGTGGCCACAACAGTGTGCCAGCCTAATGAATTCATTGTGTAAGTTGGAAGTGTTGGATGTACTTAGCCTTGGCTTGAAGGCTACTACAGATAAACTTTTGATAATGTGCTCTCAAGTATGAATATAGGTTTATCTCCATACCAGTTAGACAATGTTATGTCATTTTACCCTCCAGTCCAAGCTGGCAAATGAGGATGTGGTTATCATAGAATTCATAGTTGATAAGCTTGCACATAAGCTTTTTGCATAAATGTTCCAGGCTCCTGTGGCTAGATCGAAAGAATACTGGTAACAGTAATTCAGTGATTCTGAAATACTGAATAGTATAGACACTAATTCTTTTACCATATAGATGATATTAGATGGTTTATTCTTATAGAAAATGTGATGTAGTGCTAATGTACGTTGTGGTGTTGCAGGCCAGATTGTGCAGTGGTTGGGGATGTCCTGGTGCTAACAAAGCCTTTGGGAACACAAGTAGCAGTAAATGCCCACCAGTGGTTGGACCAACCAGAGAGGTGGAACCGCATTAAGTTGGTTGTGTCAGAGGAGGATGTGCGAAAGGCCTACCAGAGGGCCATGGATTCCATGGCTCGCCTTAATAAGACAGGTGTGTGTTGCATAAATAGCTGAGAAGTTTAAGTCATTATCTGGATGATATATCCTGCAAAAACATTTATCTTTTTTTATGTCACAAGGCTAACTTTTTTTTCTTCCAGCTGCTAGGTTAATGCACAAGTACAATGCTCATGGTGCTACAGATGTAACAGGATTTGGCTTACTTGGCCATGCCCAGAACCTGGCAAAGAACCAGAAACATGA
Organism: Callinectes sapidus; assembly: GCA_020233015.1. NCBI lineage: Eukaryota > Metazoa > Arthropoda > Malacostraca > Decapoda > Portunidae > Callinectes > Callinectes sapidus. The sequence continues at coordinate 4,138,841 of CM035202.1, read as the reverse complement.
AGTATCCTTTGTAATTCATAATCTTCCAATAATAGCTAAGATGGCGGCTGTGGCAAAGGCATGTGGCAACATGTTCCATCTGTTACAGGTGAGAAATGCAGACAGCCTCAGTGAACCCTTTTTTTCCTCCATTCTATATTATTGGTGTTCTCCCACACAGGAGGGATTGCATACAACAAAAAACTCAAGTACTATGTGTGAATTTCATTAAGCAAGTTTTGATGATCATTTATCATTTATTTATATTTTATGAACATTGATATATATTTTAGTACTTCATTACTATGTATGTGAAATTTTCAAGTATTTAATGTAATAATCTTTTCAGGGACTAAGTGCTGAAACTTCAGGAGGCCTGCTGATATGTCTACCCAGAGAGCAGGCAGCAGCTTATTGTAAGGATATAGAGAAACAGGAAGGCTACCAGGCATGGATCATTGGCATTGTTGAGAAGGGAAATCGCACAGCACGCATCATTGACAAGCCCCGGGTGATTGAAGTTCCTGCAAAGGAGAAGGATGGGGAACTATGGTAGGACCTTAGAAGGGTGCCAGCTGTACTTGGTCTCCTTGAGTGAGCTTTTGTGAAGATAATCAGCTCCTTGGACAAAGGAATGAATTAAGAGTACATTGGCTAACATCCACGAATGAAGGAGATGGCTGTTTTTTTGTATCGAAGAGTTTATCCATTTTTATAAATGAAAGGGTTGATTTGTGGCTTGAAATTTTGATTAGTTTATGATTTATCTTGATTTCAACACTGGTAACACAACTTTCTCGGAAATGAGTGTAGTTTTTTGTGACATTGCCTTGACAACGACATTCCTTGGTAGCCAAGCTTCAATGTTATGGTTGCATGTGGCCGAAGTTGGGCAACTGCTCATTGACAAATAACTTTGCTCAAGTATGACAAGCACATCCTTCTACACATTCACTGAAATTATTGCACAAATGTTCATGTATCTAGGTTTTGGTTGTGCTGAATACTTTGCAAAGAGTGGCAGCGGATGAATGAAGCAAAAGAGAGACCTTTTTATGAAGGTCATTTTGTAAAGCTTTTTTGAAGCAGGAAATGACTGGAGACTCAAGGTCTCTTTCTTGTTTCATTGGTCATGTGTCCAAGCCTTGGAACTCAATAAAAAACAATTGAATGTACAACTTTTTACCTTGTCATTGACATCCTGAATTACAAGCATATGGAAGAGCTAGTTTGCAGGTAAAAAAAATCAGGTGAGGCAGTCCTGTGACTCAAGGAAGAACTTGTACTGTAAATCTACATGGACACAAGGAATTTAGATGAAAACTTTTGAGGTGGCTACACCATGCATGGTCATAATCAGCAATGCAATCTCAAGTCTAATCAAGGACATGCTTGCTCAGTTACACAGTGTTGTTCCCTCAGGATTACTGTTCTGTTACTAACAAGATTCTAACACGTATCCTTCAGAAAGGACAAAAGCAAGTCAAGATGGCTCATGTGGGAGGTGTTTATTTAAACTGACATGTGGCCACAGTACATATGCACAGTTTGTCAACCACTGAATGCTGGGATTTTGCTAGATCCCCTGAAGCCTTGCCTAGGATGGACTGGCTTCACCACCATGACAATGCATATGCAACCAGTAATCCCATTAATAAATACATTAAACTCTCAATAGGCTCTAACTTAAAATTAATTTCAATAGTTACTACAATACTAAATATAACTGTTGAAGCTTAAACTCTGTCCATGGAGATTTCATAACTTAAAAACTTAACAAAAATAATAATAATAATAATAATAGTGGACCAAAATTTGAGAAGATACATTCTGGAGTTCATTCTCCAATAGAAATTTTTCAGCACTCTTACCACGTCAATGTATGGTTACTACCCTTCCATCCCTGGCTACGATACCTACAATAATGTCAGCAACAATAAAAATGAAATAACAAAAATTATGAAAAAGATAGATAAGATGTGCAACTTACTAAACCACAAGAAAACCATAGAATCAAGAATAACTACTATAATTTACTGACATTATGGCAGTCTAGATGGAACCAAGCCAGTGTTAGTCTCAACAAGGTAAGCTGTTCTTGGGCAGAACCTGGTTTTGCCACACTAATTAGTCATTTAATTCAATTACTTACTAATGAACAACCACTGAACACAGATAATTGGCCTCTGGAAAGCGTTACCTCATTGATCAGTCTTTTTGAAGCCTTCTTTCACTTGCTACTCGAAGGCACGCAATGGACAAAGCTTCAGTTCCGTCACCTTCAACTGTGACCTGGACTTTGTGGGGGAATGGTATACTGCTTTGCTAATCCTTGAATTTCCGGAATGGTTTGATGTAGACAAGCATATGCCTCTCCCTCAGCCCAAATCAATCGCACACCTAATTGGTCAGTTAACTGGGTATAACATGTCTTCACCAGGATTATTATGGCTATGATCAATCACCTGTTTAATCTATATATACATACTCTAAATCACAATCCTCACAGATTTAACTTTCTCTACAGCAACACCTATTACAAATCATATGAGGAACAGGCAAAATGATGCTACATCACATTTAGCAGAAATCTTCATCAGATAAACTATATATATACAACACGGAGTTGATCTACTTGGCAGTTGCACCAAAGCATCAGACCAGCTCCATCAACAAAAACATGTGAGGCAAGATGTCTTGCCCCACACCCCCAAGAGTTTGTCTCACTGGAGGACAATGAAAACAGGATGCATCTGTGGGACAGCCACATGAATAACCTGCATACCTCTACAACACATTCACTCTCCCATTCACACACTACTCAACAGTAAGCTACATATTGCCCTCACTAGGTAACAACTTCACACCCATTTACTCCATTTAACACTTGCAGAATCCGAGGTAAAATTTGGACAATATCATCCCTGTGGATTAGCTATGTAACATGGTATATTTTACAACTGGCAAACTTATGGAATATTTTGGTAGGCTCTGTTATTAGTTACAAGCCTTAAACAAGTCTACGGTTAACACTGAACCAACCTGAAGCTGCTTCATACAGGTCTTTACTGGTGGATAATCCCAAAGTGGGTTTACATGCTATAACCTTGGTAGGATGGCATGCCAGCAGTGTAGTTAATGTTGTTAGCATAACCAGCGTTGGGGTAGCCCGGGCCCATCACACCTGGACCAGCTGTGATCATAAGCTGGGGCTCACCTGCAAGGGACACACCTTTGGAATATGTGATCTCAAAATAATGTGTTCCTGACTTAAAATGCACTTATGTGCTGTGATAAGAGTGCAAACTGAAGGAACTGGAAAAGTAAATCATCATGCTGGATGCAGATAAGTTTAAAGAATCAAGGCAGAACTTTCAGCCATAGATCAATAAGGAACATTTAAACACCATACATGAACAATACAATGGGGAGCAAATCTGTGACTGACCACTAAGCTCACACAGCTGCACTCCCTGACAGACAAGCAGTTTAGGCACAACCTGACTGACCTGAAGAAAGCAAGGTACTGAAGGTTTCCTCACAACCCTTCTCACTACTTGGTGGAAATTCAAACCACCAAGATAAAGTTCAAACATTCTCACATTTCTTCCAGAGCTCGAATGCTCATGCCAACCCTCAGTACTCCACTATCGAGTGACCAAAGCAGAGCACAATGCTACTCACCAATCATGTTCATCATGGGCTTAGTCTCATTTGTCTCGTTCTCCTCGGACCTCTTCTTTTCAACATCCTCCAGCCTGTTGACCTTGGTGATATATTCTCTCATTACATTAATCAAGTAAGGCATGGCAAAGTCCATGATATTGTGTCTCCAAGCCAGCTCCATGATGACGTCTGGATGGAGAAGGTCATAGCAGTGGAAGAGACAGGCAGCGAAGCAGTCATGGTTGCCATTCTCCAGGAACCACTGCAGGAGCTCCTCAGCCGTGTTGGAGTTTTTGCTCTCGGCTGCATACTCCATGGCGTCCTGAGTGATGGTTTGCATTGGTAAATGTAAGAGATAAGAAAAGATAGCAATGTGCTTTCTTAGGGAGGCAAGCAATGCACAAGTAAAGGAAGGACAAATGTAATTCAAGGAATTCAGCTCCAGGATTGCATACTGGAAATTTCCTTAAATAATCATCCCCTTTATAGAGAGATTTGAGTGTACAATAAAGTTTTGAAAAATTTGGTGGTTTGTGTCGAAAAATTGAGATATACATTCCACTGATGCAGAAAAAATCATAAATTGGTACATAATTACCTTGAAGAGCTTATCCTTTTTACAGAGCTCTACTGACTGCTTCCACCTGTTGTTCCCCTTGTACAGGTAGGCAGCAATGCGACGGAATTCAATAAGGTCGTGTTTCTCAAGGGACTGTGCGAGGGCAATGTTATCAAAGTGGTCAAAAGCATCAATAGACGTTCTTAGACCCGTGTAGTCCTCCTCCTCAATGAGCAGGGAGTTGAGGGCCTCGTTGATGGCCTTGTTGTTCAGAGACTGCACAGATCTAAGGTAGCCCTTGACCAGCTTCAAATGGTTGGTCTGTCAGGAATAATGCAAATAATGATTATAACACTGTCTAAAATAAACGGGGAGGCAAGCATGGTTAAAAATTGATTTTGAATTATCACCATATGAGTAAACTGTACAGTGGCCATGCAATCACCTTAGAGAAGAAGTGTACTGCTCTGGTGTGATCCATTCTAGGCGACAGCACCAACAATAGGTCGTTTAGTAGCATGGGTTTGTAGTCCAAGTAAAACTGGATGGCTTTATAATACAACTCAATGTTAGCAACCTGGAAATAAAGACTGGAGATTAGCATACATTTAAATATTCAAGCCTATTTCCTATAAATGACAGCAATGAAAGACACACAAAGGAATCAATAAAGATCACAAGAAGCTGATCCTTGTTACCTTTGTGATGACGTCCTTGAAGTGTGACTCTCTCCAAGCCTCGGTGGGGTGGGCCATCATGGTGAGCACTGCATTGTCGTACTCCTCATACTTGTCATACAGGAACACCAGCTCTGACCACAGGTGAGCTTGTTCTGCAGCACGCAAAACCTGGACGGGTGAGACAGGATGACGTACAGGCTCTCAACTTTCATGGGATCTTTATTCTAACACCTATTCATGCTTACAAATATTTCACAAAAGCACTAGTTGTCCCATGGTGTATTATCTATTATCCAGTTAATAAGAATAATTCAATTAATCACTCAACTGAGGATAAAATCAACATCAGTGATAGCTAATCTTTCCAAGGTGTAGTATCTATGGTTACTACTTATTACCAAATAACAAAACTCAAAATCTAAACAAATCACACACGAGGAAGGAGCCAATAAACTCCCACATCAGCTGACCTTTGGAATGTTGACCCGAGACCAGAAGAGCTCCAGGTGTTCCCTCATCTTGCCAGGCTTGTACTTAGAGTAGAGGATAGCCAGCTCAGTAAACATGCCCATGTGTGCTCGCTCCAATCCCAGTGCAGCCTCCAGTAGGTTGATCAGCTCATCGAAGTACCCACGGTCCTGCCAACCAAGCCAACAGTTAATCACATTGTTGCACTGAGGCTGACTTTAACCTGTCAACTTAAACTTGCATCTATAACATGTCGGCATATAAGAATAGATAAGAAGGAATTGGAATAGACTCGGTAATCAGGTTGTTGGTGTAGTCATTAGGAAGGTTTAAATGAAAGTTAGACAATTTTATGGATGATGACGAAGGGCAGAAATATCTTATGTTCCATTGATAAACACAAAGGTCTACTGTACACTGAAAGGTTCACACATTACCTGGTAGTAATTTATGAGGTCCTCCAACTCGTCAGCATGAACAACAATGTGAAGACCACAGTTTTGGGCGAGACGGAACTGTTCATTATCCACACACGCAAAGCAAACCTCCTTCCACGTTCTCGTGCTGTGGAGAAAATGTGTTTAAGAGAGCATGCCTTGTGTTATGGTGATATAAAGCTAATTATGAGTACTGTAAAGGAGCAATACTACTTCCCTGTGCTTATAACTCTATGCTAGTCTCACATAAGTAATTAAATGAATGTTTACACTGTACCTGTTAGCTTTCCTGGCAGACTCCACAGCACCCTGGAATTCCTTGAGGTGAACAAGAGTGATGGCCAGACGAGCAAAGTTGCTCACATTATTGTAAAGCAACTTGGCAGCATCAAACATGCCATCGTCAAAGCACCGGTCACCTATCTGAAATGCACAAAAATTCATCCATTTATTCATCACTTCAAGGTCTAAAAATGAAAAATCCACATCCATTTTAAGGATACAATTGCTGAATATGACAGAGGAAAACAAATCATCAGATTCATCATTCACTCATAGAAGTAAATGACACATTAAGATTTAACTACAAAAGCCTAAATCAAGACAAGTCTGTCTCTCACCTTCTGAATGTCAGCGTGGTTGGGAGCAGCAATGAACTCCTCCAGGTCAGCTAACCTGTTGGTCTTGGCATAGGCATAACACAGCTCACTCTCCACGTATGACTCACGGGCTTTCCTACGTGCCATGATCAGGTATCGCACCAGATCCTCCCAGTGGCCTTGGCAGAGTAACAGAATTTTTGTTAGTCATGTTTCTCTTTATGAATGACTGAACTGACTCAAACAAAAACAATGGAAATGATAAATATATGCTTGGAAAACACATGTCTTACTAATATATCCATGCATGTCTTTACAATGCATCAAAACCTCACCTGTCCTATGAGCAGTGTCTACCACATCAATGTAAGCTGTGGGGTCATCGGCCTTGATGAACGAGTCAATGGCTTCCTTCACCAGTGACTGCTGCAGTTGTGCCTTGGCCAGCTGGCTCCACACAGCACTCTCATTGCACCTCTCAGCAAACTCATAGGCTCTATCCAAGTTGTTGATGTTTTCTATCAGGACCTGGAGAAATGAAAAGAAGCATTTCTTAATACAAAATTAATTGAGTGAAGTACTTACACATGAAGAGATAGAAAGCCGCAAGGACACCAAGTATTCTGTACCAGAGATGCAACAGACTTCAAGACATACCTGGATGGCTGACGTGTTGACATCAAACTTCTTGAAGATGGCAAAGGCTTCTTCGTAAAGCTGGTTCCCAATGGCGATGTTTGCAATGTCTGGGGCATCATAGTTGTCAAGGCGGGTGATGTAGTCCATGACGCGAGTGTGATCAGCCTTGATGGCTGTCAAGATCAGCAGGTTCTGAAGATTCCTGTCAAGACAAATTTGACTTAGAAAAGTACAAAAATATGACACAACTCCTAAGAAAGCATAAGTATTTTATTAGATATAAATCTATTTTCCATCAGAGGTGGGAATTATGCAAAGGTGATTTGACATTCAATGAACTAATGGAATACAGGCCAAAACAGTCTCCCTTGACTCCTCACCTATGGTCACTGAAGGCGGAGTTATCCAACACAATCTTCTCCAGGAGTTCAATGAGTTCATTGGGCAAGTCAGCGGTCATGAAGGCTTTCACTGTGACGGAAATATCTTCTGGATCCTGAGTTTCTGACAGAGCCGTCTGGACAACCTGCAACATCACCATACAAATATCAATCACACAAATAAATCAGAACTGGAGAGTGGGGAAATGGGCATATAAAGTAGTGATTCTGAAAGTTAGCGAATTATAAGATATCAAAGAGAGTAAGTAGATATTCAGCAGATGCATAACTCACCTGATCAATAAGTTGTCTCCTGTATTGATTAGTCTCCTGAAGCACCTCAGCCCACAGTTCAGGGTCGCGCCTCTTCACCAAGTAGCGTGCCTCAGACTTGAAGAGGGAGTTCTCGTTGCACACGTTGATGAGTTCCCTATCACACTGGCCACGCTCATAGGCAATGCATGCAAGGTGGGGATCTCGCTTCTCACAATACTTGCCTAGATAAACAATAAAACTCATTACTGCTACAATACTTCAAGGTTTTTCCCTCTAATACTCCTTGCATTTATTGTGTGAGAAATCTGTACTTCTCTACACCCATATGGATCTTGATCCTAATACTATTTTTTGCCTACAAAACAAGTAACAAATATATCTTCAATATTCTGTTAATTTTTTGTCAGTCACATAATAATTTGAGAGCAGAGAGGAATGAAGCCACACAGTCATTGGTATTAAAATCACAAGGCAGACACATACCCACAACTTTGCTGTCATAGTTTTGGTTTTCCCTCAGGAACCTTTCTGGGTTGTTGTTGGAGTCGATGTAGATCTTGGCAATGGCATCGTGAGTGGCTGGCTCAGTGACGCCCTCGTGGATGCGGGATTCAAGCCATGTCAGCAGCAATTTCAGGCGGTTCCTTTTCTCCACCTACAATGTTGTTAACAAGTGACATGAGGGATCCCTTACTGGTGGCACTCCTTATTTACCTTAACATTACAAGCTGATGAATTAAGATTGAGAACTTTAGGTAACCAAGAAAATAATGTAATCAAGTCCACATGACATGATCTGATACAGCCATTAACATAAAACATAATGGTAGTCACATATTTCACTCACTGCCACTCCTGCACCACCACCCAACACTCACCTCCTCCACCAGCTCCTCAGTGGAGAACTGTCCACGCACCACCATGATCAGCTGCTTGATCACGTCCTCTGCACAGTCCACATCAAGCAGACCGCCCACAACAACAGGCAGACGGGATGGATTCACCTGAGATACAATCAAGACCACTAAAGTCCCAGTCTCAAAAAGGTTATAAGTGTCATTCAAAATTGGAGGTGTGCCTTGAAACTTCCCTCTTGATAGAGTTCAAGTCAAAGCAAAAAGGAAACGCAAAAACAGGTAGTGATTTCCAAAGTTTAAAAGAAAGAAAAATGAATAATTGAGTAAACAAGTTAACTATTATATCAGAGAGGTGGATAGAATAAATTATTATTATATTCCATACAATTAACTATACGTGAAAATGAAAGACTAGCCATACAACACATGACCTTGTCTCCACTCAACCACCCTCTTACCTTCTGTACATAAATCTCAATGTACTTCTGCAGGTTGTTGCGGTACAAGTAAAGCACCAGGTCATGGACAAAGTCGAAGCGGTCACACACAATGATGAGAGGCAACTGGTCAGTCAGCTTGGCCTCCTTCAGGAAGTTCTTGACACGCTCAGGACTGTAGCAGTTGGACTCACGGCATATTCTCTCCACCTGTCCCACAAAAACAAACACTTAGGAACAATTTTGTACTAGCTTAAGAAAATATAGGGAAAGGTACCAATGGTGGTTAAAGTTAATAAAGGAGACACTACCCACCTCTTTGATTTGTCCAGTCTTGCACGCTGCTTGGATGTACTTGAAATGGACTTCAGGTTCCTGGGAGAAGTTAACAATGGAGCCAAGGAAGTAGAAGAGACCCTCAAATGACTTGAACGACTCAAACAGATCAATGAGTGCATTTGTTGTTAGCTGCTCATGGTATTTTGAGGCAATCTGCAAAAGGAAAAAAAGGAATTAATTAACCTAATAAAAATACTCAAGACTCATCATGTCGTGCCATGAATATTTGAGCCATTACATTGACAACAGTCTAAGACTCTCACCTGCACCACTATTTGCAGGTTCTGCCGAAGGTTAGCAGTGAGCATGGCCTTGAGGCACTCCAGGGAGTCCTCCACTGAAAGGGAGCCAAAGTAGTTGACGAGCCACTCTGGGTTGAGCATCTGTGTGTGCACCACTGCTCTCTTGATGTCATACATGTCAGTGTAGTGCTCCAGGGCTCGCTGCAGCAGCCCTGCCTTCTCACACAGCTGGGCAATGTGGGCACGGTCGTAGTGGGTGAACATCTGGTTACCCAAGATGGCATCAGCCACCTGTGGGGCTGACATGAGGTTCATTTCCAGGAGGCGGGTCTGAAGGGGGCCCTCAGTGGGACGGTTGTTCTTGAGGGCATCCAACAGGAAGGCAGTGCACTGCTGGATGAGGTTGGACTCCAGGAAGATGTCCACGATCTGGTTGACGTCAGCCATGGGCTCGTCGTCCTGCACCAGCATTTGAGCGAAGGCCAGTCCCTGGTCGGCATTGACGCGCATCACATTCCTCAACAAGAAGATATAGTCCGGGGTGTATCCCACCTTCTTGGCATACAAAACAATTTTCTGGAACTGTCCAGTTTCTGCAAAGCACTGAATGACCTTGTTTGGAACATTTGCCCTCAGATACACAGACAAGGCCAGTGTTGGGTCAGCCTGCTTCACCAGGTCACCAAGCTCCTCGGAACACTCCAGCTTGTCTTCTTTCAGCCACTTCTCTAGCAGATTCTTGCGTCCCTGTGCCAAGACTGGCCTACAAAGTTCCAGGGACTCAAATTTGTTGAGCTGTGACTGGTCGAGGAGGATGCCAAAATACTGGAGGAGAGGAGAGGTCTGTCCAGGCTGTGTTGGCACTTGCTGGAATTTCTGGATAGTTTGTGGTGTTCGTAGCACACCCTTGGGGGCATTAGCAGCTACCTTTGCTGCTTCACTGTACTGTCCATTCTGTAGGAACATAAGGTATGATTTAGCAACACAACATGCTTACAAAAAATCATATCTCTGGCCATTACTAATATTATATGGCTTGACATTGCAACTGACTGACAGACTGACCTGGAAGAGTGTGTTGAATTTTCTCACAAACAGATCTTCAGCACCAGCCAGATTGTTCCTTGTTGCAATGCGCAGAGCAAGGTCAGGATTCTGCAGCACATTGGTGATGTACGTGATGATGTTCTCCTCATCCACACTCACGCTCAGCACCTGAAACAATGACACTCACATAAGCAACAACTCTCTTCCATCCTCATTTCTTTAGGCTAAATCTTGATAAGTCACATTTATGATTAGTAAACTTCTGGAACCAAACAAAGCCATACCTGTCCCTTGCGGTTGACACCAATGATGCCGCTGGATGGCTCGTGGGGGGCGGTGACAAAGATGGTGTCCCCACTGATGCGGTTCATGAAGATGCAGGTGCCACTCTCAATGTCATACAGATGCACGTACCCATACTTGGTGATGAGGTATATGACATCGTGCTTTGAACTTACCTAAGGAAACAACAATAGCTTTCAGAAAAGCAGAAACCAAAATGAGTGACTTGATATAAATAGTAATGAAGTAATAGCTTTCTGGAAAAACTTTCAGGGTCTGAAAATTATTATGCACCAATTCCTTGGCAGTCAAAAATGAGATTAGCAAAAGATGCATAGGTGCTGAAAGGGTTAAGATGTACCACTGAAGACTACCAGTATCCTGTACCTGCATGGCCACTGGGAAGTCGTTCTGGGCCTCTGGTGGGAAGAACACATCTACATTTTTCTTGGTGAAGGGCTGGTTGCCGGCAGCTGGCTGACCCACCTCAATAATGTGCAGTTTTCCCCCCTGGGCATTACGCACCGCAAAGCAAAATAGTGTGGAGGGTTCTGCATTGCCTTCCATCTGATGAAATAAGCAAGTAAACATTATAGGTTAAGATACATTAATAATAATAATAATAATGTATAATTACAATAGACAATAAACAGAAGACTCCCTGCAATGAACATGGAGTGCTCCTCCTCTCACCTTGAATGTAGTGAAGCCTGCAGCGTGGCCTTCAATGGGCTGGCTGGCTTTGCGCTCCATGCTGTACAGCTGCATGAAACCCACCACTCTGTTCTGCTGTGCTGAGATACCAATGAGCAGCAGCCAATTCTGTTTTGAGTCTGTGCGGTAGTTGATGATCTGACAGCCACTTAAGCTGCTGTGTCGGTCAAACATCTTCTGTGGTTGAGCATCACCTAACACAGCAAAAAATAAAGTAAAAAACTCACACACCATTGTTATCAGGAAAATAAAAGATGTCAAGCCAATGGCAGCAAGTATATATGATTCAATGCCACCCATCCACCTTCATACATCCAACACACAGCTCTTCCGTCCCTTACCATCCATGCTCCAGTGGTAGACTGCAGTGTCAGTCACAAGGGCAAGTTTGTTGGAGGAGATCCATTTCCAGAAAGTGATCTCCGTGTCCATAGTGTGAGCTGGAATGGAAAAAGGGACATCAAATGTATCTACAGTATAATGTACAGTGAGTTTTAACTTCAGACATATCCAATTCTTAAATGCAACATTTCAAATATATAAATAGTGTTTATGATATTTACCTTTAATTTTTGTTTTCATCTCAATGTTGAAGATCTGCAGTGTCTTCTGAGCTGTTATGGGGAAAGAAGTGATGTCAGTAAAGGTTATGAACAGAGAGAGAGAGAGAGAGAGAGAGAGAGAGAGAGAGAGAGAGAGAGAGAGAGAGAGAGAGAGAGAGAGAGGATAGGTGGAGAAGAAAGAGGGGTGAAGAGAGGTGAGGAGAGATGAGAGCAAAGGAAAAAAGAAGAGAAACATCAGAGCCCACCTTTCCGGAAAATGGAACAGCACATCAACAAATAAACAAACCTAACTACAGCGCACCGAGTCAAGAAAACGTCAGTCGACAAACAAAAGGTCAGTTCACTCACTACCTTTCAGCGCGATGACCTTGGAGGCCGGATTCATGATGGCAGAGTCACCCGAGATGGGCCGGCGGATAGGGTTGGTGGGATCAGCCATATCAATGATGACCACCTGTGCCGTGTCACCCACCTTCTCTCGGACACAGATGAACTTGTCCGACTCCATAGTGAGGGTGTTGAACCCAATGTTGGATGCCTGGATCCCGACATTGGTGAGCTGGAAGAGGCAAGGCAAGGCAAAGTGAGGTTTGTATTTGCTTAGTTGTCAAGTATGGAGCTCCTCTGGTCTGGTTCTGTCACTGTTGAGCTGAAAGTGACAAGGCAAGGCAAGGCAGGGTGAGGGTTGTACGTATTGGCTTAGTCGTCATATAAACTGCTGGTGCTTCTCTGGTTCTGTCCCATTCCTGTATCTATCAATTGTACAGCTCTTCCTGCTTCTACCATTTCTAGTCTATTTCAAGCATCTACATTATTATGGAAGAAGCTGCACTTTTCTACAAATTACCAAAAATCTTCTGTTTATTCATCCAAGAAATATGTGCATGTGTGTGTGCATGTTTTCAAAATACTATAAAAAAATTTCAACAATTCAATGTAAACAGGATGTGACAGGATGTGATAAGTTTCCTAGCACAAACAAGAATCTTGCACTTACAGAAACAGGACTGTACTTTGAAAAATACAGTTGATGACTGTGACATGCAGAATTAACAGCACACCACAGGGAACTAATAACTTACATATGGGAGAGATTAAGTTGATAAAAAACAAGGGAATAACAATATTCTAAATATAGACATAATCTATATTATGCAATCAAGGGTTCATGAAAGCAAAAAATTCATGTATCCTGAATGAATAGCTGTGAATGTATAAAACACTTTCAATTCCTGCATATCTAGCTGTCTGCTAGTGATGAAAATATTTTCAGTCCATTTAATCCAAAGAATCTATCACATTTAATACACCCATGTAACTCATACTAACATACGTGATGCCCAACACTGCCTGCAAGTCACTTATCAACTGACCAACACAAATGGTTAAATCTTAAACCCACAGTCTGCAATCATGACTCACACCCAAAGTTTGCCGTCTTCAGACACCTACAGTGATATCTACACACTAACCGTGAAAACTGTCAATGCTCATCATGACCATCAATTGTGCCCTTCCTCATTGTGTTTTCACAATCAACTAATAGCTCCAGAAGAAACACCTGCCATTCACTCATCAAAAACACTTGTATCTGGCAAAAATACCAAATGACATACAAAGAAGTCTACAGGCACTTAACAGCACGAAACCACCTTGTGCAGTGCCTCATAGGTGCCACATAAAATAAAAGGATTCTCTGCATGGAAAATTGTGGAGCAAATGCTTGAGAGTAAAGTATGCTGATTGCTTTGATGTGTTTGCAGTTCAGGTGATAACTTTAGAACAATTTCAGTAGAGAAGCTATCTTAATGATGTTTAGGACTGACCCAAATAACTTCTAGTCAATGAAATCAGTGTAAAGGAGCATTAGCAAAATGTGTTAACCATGAAGGAGGCAACACCACCTAATGTGCACAACTTTGAGCAAAAAGGGAAATCAGGTGCCAGCTAAACACACTAAATATAATGTTAATATCATGCAATACTCCATAAGGACTCAAATGAAATTTATGAACATGCACCATTGATGCTGATTTGCTGATAAAGTAAAACATCAACACTACTAACCCTCAATGCTACACAACAAACCAAACTAGCACTCATAAATAAAAAGTAACGGATATACATTGGTCAGTTTTCAGAAAGCACTTAATTCAATCATACCCACTTATATCACACCCATACATCAACACACACACTGTTAGTATGTATGTATGTATGTGTAACATGTGGATTTTCAGCAGTAGGGCTGGAAAATGAATAAGACCATTATTATTACACACACGTATCCTATATACCCTGTACCACCACTAATAAGGTCCTCTAGGATGCTACACTAAATGATGGATGCTAAACATTCACTTCTACATCCACTTGTCATCCTCCCCTCACACACACAATCCTCTATCCCCCATCAGAGCCCTACAGGAAGCTCCACTAGGGTCCAGATAGTCCCTGAAGGATGTCAAATACCCCCGGGCAGCAGCACGCCGGCTGCCTCCCGTCCAGCTGACTTCCTGTAGCATTCCTACCAACTTTGTCCAAGATCCCTGCCCACATCCATTCCCAGGGACGCTAATAGTGACGGGAGTGGTTAGTTATGGGAATAATGGTAATGGCCGACATGGAATCCAGGAGAAATGAGGTCACACATTCACACGTACTCGTACGTGCATAACATATATAAGAACCTAGTCATTACTAAACTGACTCCTACAGTTAATTACACACACATATGTGCATATACAAACACACGCACCCACAGACACACACCAAGGGGGGGCACTCCTGGAAGCCTGTACGTCAAATATGTACGTCATTTTACACGCATACACACGCCGGTACGTACACACGAACACACACACATGCACATCCACCCTTTTAATATAGCATAGGCAGTCCCTCGTCCCTGCAGCAGCATCAGTGCCCCTCGATTCGTGTTCCGGTGATTGGTGTGGGCGTAGCAGGTGACCAGTAAGAGTTCCCCAGTAGATCCACACCAGTACACACCTTCCCCGGGCTACACCTGGCCACCACACACCTGCAAGTGCTCCTGGAAGCGTATGGGCAACACCTGCGACATGTTGGCGACGTGTTGCATGAGATGGGGCGCCGGAGAGTACTGTGGTTAAGGAACTTTTAAGAGGCGCCGCGAGCCATCCAGGTCCTGACGCCTCCACATAGACACTGTCCAATATGGCCGACACTACACCCACTACACCCTCCCTCCTGGTATTACTCCGCTGACACTATGCCGGCCTAACCACTTCCCCCGGGATACTCTCAAGGGAGAATTCAGACTATTTCAAGGGTTTATGATCCGTAGCTAATGTACATTTGGGTGGTTTGAGGGTGTATTGGGAAGAGTGTAGGGTTTGTATGCCCCCGCGGAGGGATAAGTGCGTGGTGCGTCCTGCCAACTGAGCAGCCTCTGTCAGATTTCTCATTGATCCACAAACACAACCTTATGCTGCCACCTGCTCTAATACCGCTCTTCCTTACGATTTTAAACAGCATAGTCACTCAGGGGAATATAATCTATAAGTGTGGATGTTAATTAAGAGTGAGCCCCCGTGTATCTCCTGTTTGAAGGGATTAAAGATTAGTAAAGTCATTTCGGCATAGGGAAGTCAGGGTTAGAGAGCAACCACTGACAGTGCAGAACCGCACGGGACTGTCGCGCTACTGGGATGTCTCATGTCCGTCTTGCCAGATCTGTCAATGCTTTCTGGCTCAAGATGTGACGTGATTTACGAGAACCACGTGACAAATTAGCGAAAACAATGTAGTACACGTTTCTAAATTGACTTCTTGTTATTTATATAATTGCCAAGTTCATCATTACTACAACGCCGGTTTATGAATGACTCGGGATTATTGAATGAATATTACTTATAGTACAGAGATCACATAAATAAACACTAAAGAAAAAGTAAAGTACTAGCTAATCCCAACACGCCCCCAGCTCTCTCTCTCTCTCTCTCTCTCTCTCTCTCTCTCTCTCTCTCAATATTACTGTAATGGGCACCTGTTACATGTGGGTGGGTAGAAGCTGGGATGGGTAGAAGAGGGGATATAGGGTAAGAGTAGCACCAACGAGAAATAAGATGAAAATGATAAGACAGAATTCTGGGATGACAAAGCAAGAGAGAGAGAGAGAGAGAGAGAGAGAGAGTCTTGTCCCTTCACAGCCCATATAACACCCCATTGGCTAGGTTAAGGGCGGGAGGGACTGCGGGAGGAGGAGAGAGAGAGAGAGAGAGAGAGAGAGAGAGAGAGAGAGAGAGAGAGAGAGAGAGAGAGAGAGAGAGTTCATACACCTCTTTGATTCTTAAATGGGGGTGATGTAGTCGTGGGGTAACCAGTAATGGGTGTTTTCCTGTAGACTTGTAGAGTACGCTAGATCTCTCTCTCTCTCTCTCTCTCTCTCTCTCTCTCTCTCTCTCTCTCTCTCTCTCTCTCGATACATCCTTATAGGAAACTTTTATCACTAGTACACCTGTTTTCGTACACCTGGGTTTAATTTTCTTACTCTTTCCTTCTTCTTGTTCTTCTTGTTCTTTTTTGCATGGAAAGTGTGGCAAAACGAAGCCGTACGAGAGAGAGAGAGAGAGAGAGAGAGAGAGAGAGAGAGAGAGAGAGAGAGAGAGAGAGAGAGAGAGAGAGAGAGAAAGGGGTGGAGGCATAAGGGCAAGATGACTCATGGTTGGTGCGTCCGCTGTGTTGAAATATTTCTTACCTTTGTTGGATGAAGTTTTCCTCTCTCTCTCTCTCTCTCTCTCTCTCTCTCTCTCTCTCTCTCTCTCTCTCTCTCTCTCTCTCTCTCTCTCTCTCTCTCGTACACACAAACATAAGCATGGGTTTTCCCCATAATTAGGCAAGAAGTTTTTTTTTTTTATCTCTTGTATTTTCTTGTCTCTTACACTCTTGTCAGATTTTCATCTAAACTTTGAAGCTTCTTAACTATTGTTATTTCTTCTTATGCATACATGAAAAACATTTATATCTTATTTTTTGTCATTTATTGTTTTCTCCTTTTCTCTGTATGACAAGAATGTCCTTTTTTTCTGCCTTCGACATTTCTTATCAAGTGTTTTCAAAGTGGACCATTTATCTGCTCTGCAGATAAATGGTCTTGTCTCCTATCCAGAGTCGTTGTTTTGGATAAGGGTTCTCCATATACTTCTTTTCTACGTACACGTACAATACGTTCCTGTGTCGTCTTTCGCTTTCTGTACCTTCCCAACCTCCTGTATTGATCATAATCACGTGCATTCTTCTTCGCGTGTCTCGTTTTTCTCCGTCTCGCTGTTAGGGTGAGCCTTCTCCGTGTGGCTCTATTGCAGTACCTACGTTCTTACCACGTATGTCCTTTCCTTCCCCACCACATATATCGATAAAAAAATCACGAGCATTCCTCTGCGAGCACCGCCACATGGCTTCCACATGGCATACAAAGTGAGGAGTGAGTGGGGAATGCCAAGTCAGTCGTTCTAGGTACTGGGTCTGAATGAGGAATGTCCATGATTGTGTATCAGTTTTTTTCACTGCCTTATCTGGGCATTATCACACAGGAAGTATTTAATGACTAATCGCTGGCGTGTTTTACATAGGAAAGTGGTATAGATTGGAAAGGCAATATTGATTCTGGGTTGAAATGCAGCTTACTCATAAATGTCCTGTTTTCTTCTTCTTCTTCTTCTTCTTCCCCTGTATTTTAATAAGTGCATCGTTCATATTTCTGTTTGCTGTTCTATTCAGCTTTGTATAATTGTTGCTTTTATCATTATTTCACATAAAATCCATATAAAAGTAGCATATTTTGACCTTGGCTTTATGAATGGCATTATTTAATTTCCGGGGGGTGAGCAAGCATGTGTGTGTGTGTGGTGTGTGTGTGTGTGTGTTCCCCAGTTGTAGACACCAGTGAACCCTACATTAACACAGAGAGAGAGAGAGAGAGAGAGAGAGAGAGAGAGAGAGAGAGAGAGAGAGAGAGAGAGGCGTCAGTTGGTGGGCGGGTCGCATATAGCCTTCCTGTCATCCAATACCAATGGACATAGCCTATATACGTACAACCATCCAACAGGGAGGAGGAGGAGGAGGAGGTGGTGGAGGATGCTGCTCTCATGATAATAAGCTCACATCCACTATAGTCTATCATCTGTTCTTTCTCTTTTGCTACCTCTCTCTCTCTCTCTCTCTCTCTCTCTCTCTCTCTCTCTCTCTCTCTCTCTCTCTCTCTTAATAGTCCATTCCATTACATATTTTCTTCGTTTTTTAAAGTATCATGTAATATGCTTGTACTTCGTGAGATATGATCTCTCTTAAAACCTCGAGTAATTTCCACGTCAGATTTCTTTCATCTATGCAGTTTATTTTTTTCTGTCATATAATATCTTGCTTATCTATAATTTCACTGGTCTAGATTAGTCTCTTCCGCATAAAATTTCCTTCCTTATCATAACATATTGATAAGAATATATCTTGTAAGCTTTCCCTGCTACGTGTAACATCATATTCACTTTCAGCTTAAACGCTCCTAAGCCCTTGTCTCATAATCAGATTAAGGGCCACGTGATTGATTTAATTTTCCTGCCAGTGTCCCAAGTTGCCATATATCCTTCGATCTTCCCGTGTCATCGATCGCCGCCTTGACCTCAATCACGACCAATGCATACCGTAAGGGAAATCCTGTTTATTCTTATATGACATGGAATATTTTAATCTGCCAAGCAATTAAGAGTTGCAGTCAGCGTACATACCTCTCAAACACTTCAGCGCTGCTCCACCTCATTGATACGTGTGACACAATATTACGAGTGCGATATTCTGCATCACCAATGAGAAGAAACCCGAATTCCTTTTTGTGGGGATTTTTGTTGATTCATGGAAAAGTAATCAACTTTTTAATCAAGATGTTTTGATGATTCTAGTATTAGTGAAGGGGATTCTGCGCCGTCTGTTTAAGTACCCTACCCATGAAAACCCCAGGAAAAATGTTCGGGTGTTTTCGTAAGTACAAAGTCTGCTGATACAAGCCATTTGGATAGGTGAGTGAGTGAAGATTTGTGCGCAAGTAGCGTGACTGGTGACGCAGCAATTAAGGTGGCTGTTGTTGCTGCTGCTGTTTCCGCTGGGCACTTGGCACGCCGCCATACCCTAGGCTCGTTACTTCATTGTATGCAGTAGAGGTGCGCGAACTGAGGGTGGCGTAAGAAAGTTTTATGTTTTTCCCGATATCATGTGTGGTCCAAGAGCTCATTCATGTCTTGCGTAGAGAAAAAAAAAAAAGTGTGTAAAGGTGTCACAATCGAGAGAGCGAGAGCTCTTTTTTCCCCTCTCTTTCCATTAATCGATCCAATCATCTAACCAAGAAAAAAATCTTTGCAGTGTTAGCTTTACTGAAAGACAGAAATACATAAATAATATACGAGTATAGCGGCATCAAGGGAGCGCATTAATGTGTGTGTGTGTGTGTGTGTGTGTGTGTGTTATCAGCTTCCTTGCTTATCAGTAGTGTGTCTCTGTGCACTTGTTTCACACTCCCTCCCATCACACGCCTCTGTCACGCCCTCCCCTCTTCTTCCTCTCCTCATAATCACAGCTTCCCTTCCTTTTATGTCTTCTCCCTTTCCTTCACGTACAGTATGCCTGCCAGTGTCTTCCTACATCCAGCGCGACAACAGTGTGGATGTCACTCACTCATCATAGGATTGTGTCTTGGTAGTGGGATTGGTATTCGCGCCGCACCCTTATTGCATCTTGAAAAATATATATAATTATCGATTCAGCAACTACTTTGACGCCTGCTCCATGCATACGGCATACTAAGAACATTTGATCTCTCTCTCTCTCTCTCTCTCTCTCTCTCTCTCTCTCTCTCTCTCTCTCTCAGCAGGAAGGAGCGTCCAGGTTGGTCACCAATCAATAATAATATTCACAGAGCCTTTATTAGGTACAAAAGCTATCACAGATTTTGTTTTATATGTTTCATTTGTAAAAGATAATTATCTACCACCTGCGAATGAATATTATATATATATATATATATATATATATATATATATATATATATATATATATATATATATATATATATATATATATATATATATATATATGCAAGACAGGTTTCATGCTTTGCATGAATCAGCCTTAATTGTTGCCTAATAGCAGCTCACCAAGCTGCATGTACTGTACACACTGACACCTGTCTTACGTCGTCTAATTTGTAGGTTCTCCTCAGACCTTGCTGCTTCATCTCTGATTAATCTACTGAGTCTGCATGGACTAAAGGAGACATAGGATTAGGTTCTGGAGAGGGAACTAAATGTCTACTATTAATTTAAGCCTGAGATATATGATGTGTCAGAGTAAAAGGTAATCCATACAGTAAGACCCTCATGGTTGGATTTCATGATGTGGATCAGGACATCTGATTCATCTCACTTCTTGGTTTCATGTTTTTCTGTACTTGTGTATATTCTACAAAATAAATTTCCTTGAGGACAGACAAGCTGCACTTATTACATCATTACATCATCAATTATACATTGCATAATATTTACAAAATCTTCATACAGTCTGTAAGACAATTTAGCTTCAACATGCAATAACTTATCATTTGTCGTGCACTTTACTCAATTAGTGCTGTACAGCAATATGATTCACTGATAGGAAGTCCTGGTGACTTCAGAGTGTCACAACCACAGCTTGTATTTCATCCAGCCCTGGTCATTTTCAATTTATGGAATTCCAACATTAGGGGATCTTACTACATATGGAAGAGCAAATTAATATTCAGTGCTGCATTCTTATTGCATGAAGGTAAGAATGTGTAGCTATCAAACTTACACATCTTGCATGATACACAAGGAGTTATATGTATAGTACATGAGCACTGATGCAGTGCATAAAGCTTTCATGGGCAACCATGAAAGAAAAAAATAAAAGAAAGAAAACAAAGATACAAAAATGAAAAGCTGCAAAAACAAGCTGAGTAAAATATGACATCTGCCTACTCCTATAAACACAACACCTCACTGGCTAAACTCACTCATACACTTACACATGATCAAAATGCAAATAACATTAACATATCATAAAACCAGCAAATGTACCATCAGTATTCATTTTGTGTATCTGATGACTCACTGAATAACACCCTCTCCACGCCCCCCCCCCCACCCTCCACACACACACACATGTACACACATATTTTGTGTAAAGGCTGAAGTGTGATTCTAACCACCTAACTGATGCCCTTCTTATGATTACATATACTGTATCTAAATGTTGAATAAAATATTGTGAACAGCAAATACATCTTATAAACAACTCAACTACCATATGTAAAATCTACAATTATATATGTTGATATATGAGCTAGAGAATAGTGTGGTTACTATGGCTGCTCAGTGTATTATAAAGTGTTGTATTCCTTGGCAGTCTAGCAACAGTTGTAGGCAGCCACTTGGACAGATAATGAAACAAGCTTGGCTCTGTCTACTGATGGTTTTGGGGATGGAACCATCATTGATTACAGTATAAGCAAACAAAACATACTCTGTTAAATATTTTTGCCATCATGTCCTGAGGGAAAGCACCTCAGCCATTATATGTGTGTTTTGCATAATGATTTAGATCAACAC
The DNA here is from genome assembly GCA_020233015.1 of Callinectes sapidus. NCBI lineage: Eukaryota > Metazoa > Arthropoda > Malacostraca > Decapoda > Portunidae > Callinectes > Callinectes sapidus. The sequence goes on along the minus strand of CM035202.1, from coordinate 4,117,024 downwards.
TGTTGAAATACAATAACTTTCTTTCAATACACACACTGTAGGGTCTATAAGCTATAGCAAAGCCCAGAGCTAGTCCTCTCTCTCAAAATCTCCTGTATGAAGTGGGATTGGCTGTCATTTCTATCAGGAACACCACTGCAATCTTCACTAAGCCCTGGGCAGAAGTAGAGATAAAATGTAGGGATAATCTTTGATGAGATTAATCAGTAAACAAGATTCCTACAAGCAATGATGGGATGATGCTAGCCACATCATTCCTTTCTCATGTGACAGAGCACAGACAGCTACTTGCCCCATTACAGTATGTGGTGAGCAAGGGAGCCACTGGTGAGTGTCTGATGCTTGCTAGTATATCATTCCACTTCTAGTCTAGGCAGAGACCTATTTGGGGAACCCTACTGATGGGATTGTCATGACAGGGGGAGAAAATTTCTCTTCTTCATCAAGCATCCAGATCTCCTATACATACTTGCATCACTCACTAAGCATTCCATCAACAAAAGCTCATTTAAATCAATGAAATATTTGCATTCTTGCATCCTCCTTCCTGACAACTCCAAGAGTCCCTATATCCTTTGTAGACACTTCCCATCCACTAGTCATTCCTCACCAAAGTCCTATAGTATAAGTAAGTTATGCCAACAGATGGGAGTGATTTAGATTGATGAGCATAAGTTTCATTTGTATCCTGAGATGATAAAGTATTGTAGATTACCTATAAGTATAATTTAATTGAGTACAGAAATGTTTCTATATACAAAAATATCTATTGCTTTCCATTCAATCATTATCAAATCTCAAGAAATGCATTTGCACATCCTACATAGTGATAATCTAAAGTCATCCTTAAAAACTACACATAAGAATCATTATGTATCACAATTTTGTCAAAACACATACAGTAAGGTTCTTTGGTATTATCAAACAATTAACATAGTACTACATTCTTTTCAAAACTAAATTGTGAAACTCTTTCAGTATCCTTACTTTATAAACTTTCAGGGAGTGGCAAAAGTTTTTTTTTATATGTTTTGTATAGTTTTTGGCCAGCCTCCCTGTCTAGTGAAAAATATATAAATAAATGAAAAAATAATGCAACACTCATGAAACTGTAAGACAGTTTCAATTTTCTGTGCTGATTCTTAAGAATCAAAAAACATTGTCTCATCAAACCAACATCAGATGCAAAACACTATTGTATCCTGCATGAGCTACACGGAGACAAGGAGAGTACTCTACTACCCTGCAATATATGACATCATGCCATGAAAGGATGAGTTGCATACATACGTACACAAAGAAATGAGATAGTGCACCAGACAACATTCCTTACACCTCTTGCTGCTGCACCTGTGATTGGACAGTGGAGCGATGGACCAGGAAGCAGATGAACATGAGGAAGAAGCCAGCAAAAAGACTTCCAGATGAGAAGCCCACCACTCCATTAAAGCTGTCAGTCTTGTCCACAATGAGACCTTCAGTGGAAAGAGGCAAACTGTGTCTCAGGTGAGGATATGAATAAGTACATTGTGTGCTGCTGCTGCCACTGGCTATCTTTGCTTTGTGTATTCCTGGCTATACTGATACTATAATACTATAGGGTTATGCTTCATAACAATTATAATAAACACCTTATACTATCAAGTTATTATGAGTCCTTACCAGCAATAGGTGCTCCAATGAGAGCTCCAATGCCTCCAAGGAAGAGGATGTAGCCAAACACTGTGGACAGCTTCTCTCTGCCAAAAACCATGGTGGGGGTAACGGCAATGAGCACGTTTTGTGCCCCGTTCAGGATTCCAAAGAGGGCCGTGAGGACAAGGAAATGTGTGCTGGTGGTGATGAAGGCATGACAGAGCATCACCACCCCACAGAATAGCATTGCCATGGAGAAAGTTAGCACTGGGTTGATGTTCTGTCAACAAAACAATTTGGCTATTAATAGATGTAATTTCTTGAGTTTTTGTATAAATCTCTTAACCTACTAGACAACTGGTGAATGTAGAGAGTGTGGTATCTGCGAAAGTTGCCACCCAAGGGTACTGTGGTGTGATGGGTAGCTCAGCTGCCCAGCAAGGCCCTGGATTTGATCCCAGGGTGGTGCCTAGTTTTCTGGTGAGACTCCACAGCCACAACAATACTTCTTATATGTTAATAACTCTAGACAAGCCTGATTTATTATAGACTTTTATAGCAAGTATCAAGCCTTTGTATGTGAAAAAGAAACAAGAAAAGGAGAATAAATGGTAGAAGGTAAACACTTTGTTGATGGACACATGAAAGCATCTCTGTCTGAATTCAGGGTTTACCATTCCTCACATATGACACCAACTTTCTGGGTAAAGGTGTGATGGTGGACACTCACCGTACTGGAGAGCATGATCCCTGTGCTCATTCTGCCCACGAGGTCGCCAATGCCAATCCCTGAGAGTGCCATGGTATAGTAGTCTCCAACACCTTTGGACACAGCAAAGTCCTTGTAAATGATGAAGAAGCATATTGTCCCCACCATGGCAAAGAAGTAGGCCACATTCAGGAGCCAAAATCTTGATTCCATGAAAACGCTGTTCTCTGATTTCCTGTTGATGTGACAGTGATGTAAAATGGCATGAAAAACATAATGTAGCCTATTTTATTGTGGTTGTAATATGACAGAACAATAGGTTCTATATTAACCATGACTGCAAGTACAAATCAATATGTGATAAAATGCAAAACTGATGTCATAAGAAAGGTTCAACTAACCTTGTGAGTCCAACGAGGGTGGCACATATCTTCTCTTTCACTTGTGACATCCTCACACGCAGGGACTTGTGCTCCCCTATTCCTGAGTGCTGAGAGGAGGTTTTCCCATGAATATTACAGATTTGCTAACAGCAAATCTACTGAACTTAGTTCTTTTATGCTAAACAATAGAGAATAGGTGATTGTATTGTCAAAACAAGTGTTTTGAGATGCTGCTTCAAATTAAAATTAAACCATGCACATCCACACACCTCACTGGGGCAGTCATCCTCCTCCTCCAGCACACAGCAGCCCAGGTCACAGTCACCCTCCCGCAGCATGAACCGTGCCCGGCCACCACCACAGCTGCCCTTCAGACTGTCTCCCTCTCCATCCATGAGGTAGTGGTGGTGGATGAAGCTGTGAGGGTTGGACTTGATTCCACTCAGCCCAGCCTACCAAACAAACCATTGTTAGCTATTATGAATACTACTGTACATACTTGAAGGAGGAATTCTATACATATGTGACAAATCTGTGATGTACATCCATAAGTAGTCTCAATACCTGGGAGTCTCGACGGGAGCAGAAACTATGTGCATTGGAATGAAGACCAAGGTCTGCATAGGAATCCTTGTGATGGAAGCTAAACTGATTGGAACGGAGATCAAAATGGGATAGTTCTGCATGAGAGTCTCTGCAGAAGCTCTGGCCATTGGATCTGTGAAAATCATACATACAAATTTCATTCTTATTCTTAACTCACCAAAATAGACATTTATTAAAAAAAATTCCAAAGTACTAGATTTGAAAACCAATTCTGTCATTCTAAAACAATAGAAATAATTCTTCTCATAACTTTACTTCTCTTTATGACTGGGGGTTTGTGTTTTTACCTTATGCCTCCAATGACCAGGTGAGATCCCTTGGAGCAGAAGCTGTGCTGGTTGGAGCGCAGGTTGAGGTGATGGTGTGAGTCCCTGAGGCTCAGCTGGGAATGGGAAAGATAGCTTGCCTCCGCTGACAGACGGAGGCTGGAGAAAGATCTGTGTGGTGGCAGGGATGATAATGAATAGCTGCTTCTGGAATGACTAGTTCTTAGTTGACAAATGATCAATATAGATGGCAAACAGTGACTAAAGGAGTTCTTGTACAGCTTGATCATATTGAAATGAATCTGAATGACACAGTATATTGCAAGAGTCAAGATCACCATATAGTAAAAGAAGGTTATATAAAAACATCCATTACAAGCTACATTGTCAGACATTGAGTTAGGTTTAGTATGATTTTCTACTGTGTAATACCTGTGATTGAGAGTCTTTTCTAATAACATTCGACTTTTAGATGTTTTAAGTCCCTTCAGAGATCTTGATTTGGGAAGGTTCTCCTCAACATCCCGCTGTTCATTGTAAGATGGAGCAACAGGTTTCAGAGGGAAGACAAGGGCTCCAAAAACTACTATCTGAAGACTGAGGCCAGCATTCCAGATGTAAGCTCCTCGCCATCCATACTCCTCTATGTTATGCTCAGTCAATGAACTCTGAAAAAGTGAATAAATAAATTGGTTGGATTAACTGTCTCTAAGTCTCTACATTTTTCCCTTTATGGAGCATCAACACGGATATAAACTGTATATATTCTTAGCCTATAGTGAATAGTGAGGCACTGTGACTCACCAGAAAGAACATGCCTAATCCAATGCCCAGCATGGCGGTGGAGGTGGCGATGGAGTGCCGCTTGTTGAAGTACTGGTTGAGGGCCGTTATCTGGCCTGAGTACGAGAAACTCATCCCACATGCTGAAAGGACAAACAGGCATTACACCACTGTGACACCAGCGACTCTTGGTGGCAGAAACTGAATGAAGAAAATGTGTGTGTGTGTGTGTGTGTGTGTGTGTATGTGTGTGTGTGCGTGTGTGTGTGTGTGTGTGTGTGTGTGTGTGTGTGTGTGTGTGTGTGTGAGTGTGTGTGTGTGTGTGTGTGTGCACCTAGTAGACATAACAGAAAGGGAGTAGTGACCATGTGTGAAGGGTCAATTCCGAGATAAAAACTAAAACTAACTGTCTAGGAGAAGATGAAGGTGCACAAGGGAGTGTTGCATTCAGAGTTATAAAAGGCACTATAGGAAGTGAAGTTACAGTCATTCATTTGTTTTCTGGCCCCTACATACCCACTGCGCTCAAGGTGCCATAAGGAATGAAGTAAGCTCTTCATTTGTCAAGTGGCCTATCACTACCCAGGACCCTCAAGGTACTGTGTTAACCAGAGAGAGAGATCAGATGGTATTCCCAAAGTCCTTAAAGGCAGACTTTGAATCCAAGGTTCATATGGTAGGAAAGTTGTGATATGTTTGTAAAGCAAGAATTTCTATGGTCTCCTGGGTACAGTCACAACCAAGATCTCATGAAAATATCAAGAAATTGTACACTGCTAAAGAAAATGAATAAGTATGCAAGTTTCTGAGCAAAGGTGTTCCTTTTGCTCCTGTCCATGCTAATCTCCTCTTTTTGTTTGCCCAAGTACATCATGCAGACCTCATGACATGCAATGGTTACTACATGATACATGATACATGTGGGTGGAACACGTGAAAATATATGCTCTGGGAAGTATGTACCAGTTAGTATTGTAAAGTGTGAGGAACCTTTAGCACAGCATGAAATTGAGTGAAGACATTTTTATATTGCTCAAGAAGTAAGCTGCTAAAAAGATTATCTGAAACCATCTTCAATCTTTCTGCTTCATTGAAAAATATGCACACTGATGCAAAATACTCTTTTGAAAACTTCCCTCTCAGTACAAGTAAAACTAGTGAAAAATTGACATCCATTCAAAAGTTATTGGCATGATGCTTATAATGATAAATAACTTATTAGATAAATATTCAAAATTAATATGTGAATAACTGCAATATACTTATTGGCATGTAAAGTGAAATAAAATGTTCACAGAACTGGACTGCACATTTACGTACAGAAGGAAAGGGATTAGTGACTGGAAGGAATTAATGAACCAGACATGTACATAATTACAATGTACATACAATCCAAAATCAAAAAGCCCTGCAGCAGGATACTTAAAGAAAATACTATACACAAGTATCTTTTAGCTCTTACATATGTTTAAATGGAGTGGGTAGATGAAGAGCGTCACATGTGGTCTTTTGTATTTTATAGTTCTCTCTCTCTCTCTCTCTCTCTCTCTCTCTCTCTCTCTCTCTCTCTCTCTCTCTCTCTCTCTCTCTCTCTCTTCCTGAGCAGAACAAGGATTTGGAACTTGACTTATACAGGAGGTGTGAAGACCTAAGGAGGGCTTATAGAGACTGGAAGACTGAAAGACTCACTCCCAGGGAGGAGTGGAAGGATCAACAGTACAGTGGCTAGTTGGCATGGGGGAGAGGAGGAACCTATACAAAAAACTGTTGCTTTTATCTCAGAAAAAGTCAGGAGTTTAATATAATGGTGGGTAAGTAACAAAGATAAGAAGAGGGGTGGTATAAAAGATACTAGTACTATTATAGAAAACCTTAAATCCATCTGCCAGAAGACTTGTTAACTACTAAATACGTTTTCACAAACATGGCAAAGCAATCATTGAGTGTAATACAAAATCATCTCAGAACATCAACTGGTCTTAGGGAGTATTATACATACAGCATTGCCTTCAAACTCAACTTGGTTTGATCCAGTGGCTGTGATATACATTACAGGATCACCATTCAAGTATTTGTATGAAAAGCTCATCTGGACTACCACACCACTCACCACTCATTGCTTACTGAACTGCAAGTATAAGTGGTGTGGCTATGTTGCATTGCTCTTCATACTGGGTGAGGTGCAGGGTCATCAACAACTCTACCTCCTTCACTCTATTCAGCTGCCTATCCATACTCATGGTGGCATGTGTCTCCTCACAAGGCTGAGGAGGCACACTGCACCTCTCAGCAGTGAAGCATTGTTACTCCACTAAGTTACACTAATGGAAGACACACAAATCAAAATCTGGCTACACAGAGCGATGACCATGTTCTGAGATGCCATGTATAACTTTCGATGTCAAAGCATACAGCGGCCTCTGAGGGTTCATTCATTTACAGTGTCACACAAAGTTTAACATGTCTCTCATAGCTGAATATGTTACATATCAATGTATTACATTTATGGCAAAAAGAGAATTCTGAAATAGAGTAAAATCAATATACTTAAAACAACTGTATATCAACATGAAGTTAAATATGTAATCAAATATTTACACTGAGCAAAAACATATTGATTTGTGCTAAAATATAAAATGATGATATCCTTGAAGTGAAATAGCTTCAAGCATTTTTCTAACAGCTTGGGAGCTCAAGACAGTCTGCCTTCATGCCCAGGACAAACTTGCCTCACAGGTGCTCAATTAGCAAAATGTACTGCTGATTCATGCCTTTCATGAAACAACAGCCATAAATGTTAAAGTTAATGCTCATACTGAAAATGCTGAGTGAGGATTGAATACTGGACTGTAATAAACTAAATTATATTCTCTTGTATGAGGCAATACTTAGATAGTGATCATTGTGAAACTTAACACATTACATGCACCATTGTCTCTACTTCCCTAAATCAGATCTCTCAGCTGCTTCCTAGGCAAGAACAATAAAAGCTAATGACATCAAACTGCAGAAAGGAGAAAGCACAGTTGTGGAATAGCATTGTATTGATCATATGTGTTAAGCAATGTGATCAGATCTATAAATCAAGCATTCTTCACATTGAGTTAAGAACTATAGCCTTTCAAAAAAGCTGGAAATGCAAATGCAGTTTTCAAAGATGCCTTAGTGTTACAAAGCATGAACTGTCTTTTCTACATTTACTAGTCATTGAGGTTCACCCTCAAGTACATATTCAACCTATGTCTAACTTTAATTTCTTTCAAAACAAACCATTTCTTGCCTTTTTTGTGCCTAGTGACACACACACAAACACACACACACACACACACACAGACACACAGACACATACACAGACATACACACACAGACACACAGACACACACACATACATTGAGTCTATGTTGATTGCCATGGCTGGCATATGTTTGAACCACACTAGGGTTTGGTCATCTCTAGGATATTTTTGCTGACAAGCAGGAAAGTTACGGTTTCCCCTGATGAGAGGGATGGGGTGAGTGGTCAATGTTGTGTGTAAGACCACAGTCTTACCCAAAGATCAATGATAATGAGCACTGATCTCACACTGAGAGGGTAACAGCTGGTGGTTGTGGGTCTGGTTGTGGTCAGACCTAGGTGAGTACACATGCTGCCAGTGCTCTTATCCCTCCTTTCCATTGCAACCATGTGTCTCGTAGTGCTACCCCATGTATACCTAACCTCATTCAGTCATATCTATTTTGATACCCTTTTTTTGTAGTTTCCTATATATGTGAGTTACCCTTCAACAGCTGTGTATCATTAGTCACTCAAGATTTCATTGTCATGCATTGAAAAAAGAAAAAAGGAGGAAAATAAAATATATTGTTGTGTTTTCCCCAGTAGTACATTGAAATAAGAAGAGGGAAAATATTAGCAGAAATATATCTGGATCATGCAGCAGCAGGAATCAAGCTTCTAGCAGAAAGCATCAGAAATATGTAATTCTGAATAAAAAAGAGAGAATAAGGAAAATTATGAACGGTGGTTTTAAGAAAGAAAAGTTGAAATGCATGTTTTACATAATTTTCTGAAATAAAATAAGTGAGCAGTACATGGCAGAATGGAAGTGTGAAGGCTGAAAGTGATGGTGTGACTGTTGCCCATGATATTGCATCCATGATTATATGACCCCAAGAAAGACAGGAGGAGAAAGAGGAAAAAAAAAAAGGTAAGATTTGCTACAAGTATATCCAACATTGTAGTCAAATGATATAACACATCTGTCATTGTGGCAAATCATCAACACTGCATGAACTGTGGTAAGGAGCCTTACCCCGACGGCCGGCGCAGGAAGGCCAGCCGAGTGTATACGTACCTTTCATCAGCCTCCATTGACTCTGTGTTCTCCTGAAAGTGAGCTATAACCCTCGAAGGGGAATCAACATCCTCATTTTTTCTTTTATCAAGACCCTCATCATCCTGACCATCATCATCACCATCACATCACCATCAAAGTGCTGCTGCTGCTCCGTCTGTGGCTGCTGGATTGTTTAGCTAAGGCGAGACATCGTATCTTCTGATTTTTAAAGCTTCTGCATCCTCCTAATTTTGAGGCTGTAAATAGTTGGGAAAGAAAATGCAACGGTAATTAAGTGCAGGAGCGCAGCCAGCTGGTGCAGTGCAGGGCAGACCTCTGTGTCAGCTGTCAGCACCTCAAGCTGTCTGCCTGCCAGGGGCTTACTTCAAAGCTTCAACCATTTTTGTGGCCTGAAACAAAGACTGCAGGGGAAAAAGCATCAGGGCTAAACCCCGGGGAGTCGAAGAGAAAGGGAAAAACATCTCTACGATGATACAGCATCATTGTATGGGTCAATATCATGCCTATTCCACATGTATAATACAAATGTGGCCAAACAGACAAAGATAAAATGAGCGATGACATTACGCAGCTGAGGAAAGAAAGGGGAGGCCGGACTGCCACCTTTTGTTGAGACTAGCTTTGCCTTGGTATCTGCTCTCTTACCTACTACCACTCCATAGGTAAAGAAGAGAGCCTCCAAGGAGGTGGTGAAGGCAGAGATCATGTAGCCAGTAGCCATAATGAGTGACCCACAGATGAGGGCTGCACGACAACCAAATGTCTGGATGAACATGAAACTCATCGGTCCTGGAAAGCAAGACATGGGAGACTGATTATCTTAAATCTTATATGTAACTTGAAATAATATAACTTGAAATTAATGAGAGTCCCTTAAGTCATAAGTGTTTATGTACAGGTTGATTTTAGCCTACTTTCAAGTGTGACAAGAAGAAAGTTTGTGATTCCAGTCCAATAAATTTATCCTGCACAAGTGGCAAGGGGCAGTGTGAATTACCTCCAAGCATGAAGAAGGCATTGATGAGGGAACCCATCCAGGCAGTGTATGAGCGGCTGTGACCATACTCTCCCAACATTTGCACGTAAAACATCCCAGTTGTGGAGAGAAGGCCTGAGGAAACAGACACCCGATTACTATCTCTCTTTCTCTGGTTATACAATCTGTTTCTACTGTGTATACTTAAGGAAATATGTGATTCACTATATCATTATATCTTATAATGAATTGTTCTTATGTCAGCTAGTTATAAAGGTGTGGTACAATATCATCAGTAGATGATAAACTAAGATATGGGGATACATGATATCTGCATATCAAGTGTGTGTGTGTGTGTGTGTGTGTGTGTGTGTGTGTGTGTGTGTGTGTCCTGCAGTACCTGAAGTAATGACAAAGACCCCAAACATGGAAATAAGGATGACCCAGGCCCAGCCTCCATCTACATCAGGATGAGATTCCCACAAGCAGGCATCCAGTTCCCCTTCTTCCTTCTCCTCTTCATCATCTTGCTCCTCCAGTTCCTCCTTTTTCTCTTCTTCCTCAATGACTTCTGCAGTCTCCTCCTTGAAGATAATGTCCAGATGTTGAAATAATTCTTAAGCTGTTATCAATTATCATACAAAACACACACACACACACACACACACACACACACACACACACACTCTCTCTCTCTCTCTCTCTCTCTCTCTCTCTCTCTACCTGAGGGTGCTCTGCAATAGTTTCAGCTTCACTCTCATCCCCAGTAGAACCTTCCTTAGCCTCCTCAATAGTGCCAAGTGTCAAGCCAGGCTCCACACCCGCCAGCGGGGATGTTACGGGGTCCTCCTCGTAAGTGTGAACTCCCATCCTGTTGGCGAAGGCGACGGCAGGGGCAGCGGAGCAACGAACCTGAAAGTACCACAGGACTTGTAATGCCCAGCCTTGGAATACCTTGGAGATAGCGTGACATTGATCTGAAGATGGGATTAGTAGACCAAGAGAGGCTATGAACAAGAGAAACCACGTGTAGTTGAAAAATATTAATGAAAGTTTAGACTCTAGCTAGAATATACAATGCGTTTTCTTGGTTATTTTAAAAACAAGAAATGCCACGTTCTTTTGCAGCCTCACGTGTTTTCTATGGTCTTACGTAAAAAACACGTGTCTCTAATAAATGTGACAAATAATTTATCTCTCTCTTTTATTTAATTGTAATTAATCAGCACTGGATTACTTGGTCTATGGAAGCGCACAGCTGCAGCATTACCAGGGAACTACCATTAAATAACTAAAAAAAAAAAAAGTAAAAGAAGTAAGAGCTGGGTCACAGATAGACGAAACTAGAGCAGCTCGAAGCAACAACTGCACTGCGGTCTCTCTCTCTCTCTCTCTCTCTCTCTCTCTCTCTCTCTCTCTCTCTCTCTCTCTCTCTCTCTCTCTCAAGAGACACCATCTCTCTGCCATCATGCACCTGCTTCACCTCACGTAACTGGATCAGGTGGTGGTGGTGGTGTTTGAGTTAACTCGAGTTTTTATCAGCATCCTTCGCAGCTATCACCGTTGTCAGAAAATAAATAAAATGCGGCAACATCACAGCAAAAGCAATGCAAGTCCCCTAAACGACTCGACTCATCCGACATCTCACGACTCTTTCTAGCAGGCTACAGGACAAGTTAACAGAAGTTTCCTAAGATAGTTAAGATGGTTCAAATAGTTTGACAAAAAATTTGCATCTGCGAAGGTAAGGTAAATATACCTAGAATCCGACTCATCATACTGATACCAATTGAAAGATATTGGTGTCTGTAGGATGGTTGGCGGGAAAGTGGCACACAGTGGCTTATAATCCAACAGTGACTGATAAGTGGTGAGATCATAAGCATGTATACCTATCAACCTCCCACAGACAAAAGAAATCTTATCTCACATATCAACGTATGCAGTCTGACATGGGATTACACACACACACACACACACACACACACACACACATACAAGAGTATTATGCAAGGGCCCACCCAGTATCGTCTAGCTCTTTTACAACATGCATGAGAGCTCCTGAGGGAGTCGGAGGGGTTTCGGGTGACGCAATGGTTCAGCCTGCAAAGTGCTGCACAATGCTGAATCTTGATGAACGTAATGAAAACTGACATGGAAGCGCTGCATTGTCAGGCAAGATAAACTGTCTTCGTGGAACTGGTTTACTCGGGTCTCGCGCCACACAGAGACGCGAGACCTTCGCGAGCGGTAGTAAACTGATTTAAATAGATTTTTTTTTCCAACATCGCTTCTCCTCATTATGCATTATCATGTTAGATAACAACTACATAAATTACTACATGTCTGGTTGCTTTCATCCTTCACCAGTTACATTGGTTTCTCTCCCTTTATTGTTGTCTTAACTAACACAGACTCACATATTAGCAAGAAGTGGAACACAGTCTTTAACATTATTCATCAACACCTATCTTGGAAACTTTCCATGGACGTTCTTCAGACGCCACGTGTGCTTCGTGCTTTTGTCTTGCTACCGCGGCCTGGCTACAGAGGCACATCACCTATTCAGGGGCAGCGTAAAAGGAGACGAGCCACCCAACACCCATTAACCCTTGGCAGGAACAAAGCATCCACCATATGTGGCTTGTACTCGTAGATGCCAGATCGAGAAAGGAAGTCTGGCCGTTGCTGCATGGCTCTGCGGAGGATTGTAAGGCGACGCAGATCACACGGCAAGGTTAACTTAAAAGACGTAGTTCGTGTCTCATGGCTGTTAAAGAAGGCATTGCATGTCATGAGAGCCATGGGTACGGCGGGGCGGGGCGGGGAAGGGAGGGGTGGGGAGGGGAGGGGTGGGGAGGGGTGGGGTGGGGTGGGGCGGGCGGGTGGGGTTGCTGGCCTGCCGTGTGCTGCCGCAGGCTGTCTGGGCCAAGCGTGGACTGAATTGCTGACGAGAGAAGGGAATAAGGAATACCTTCACCGTTTATTCTGAACCGTGCAACTTGTCATTCACAGGCTGTGGTGGATATTACGTTGCTGTGCGACACTCGTATTGGATATCAGCGAAAATGAATTCATGCTATACAGTTGAAGGGAAGCAACAATGGATATTCTATATTTAACTCTCGTAGACATTCATGACTCCTTGGCTTGCATGAGACATCGCCAGGTAAGCATCAGACATAACAAAAGGAACGCAGTACCGGAATACTTGACTCTTCTTCAGAGTGGCTGCAAGCAGCCTCTCACTGAGCTAGTCTGTAAGCACGAATATTGCCATGGGTGAGGCTTCAAGTTTTAGATTTAATCTTGATTACTACTGTACCTGGCCTTCATGTCACTCATTCACACGTATCCTGGAACAATCTGAAGGCAGAAAACTAGTCGCGGGGCAGATTTAGCGTTGATGTGCGGTCTGGCGATGTGACTGACAGGGTAGCGTGATGGCGTGGTGTGCCAACCAGGGTTAGAGTGATTACAATTTAAATTCTAAATCACAATTACGATTTCTTACAAAAACATCAAATTACAATTATAATTACAATTACTTATTTGATGTTCAATTATAATTACAATCATAATTACTGGTGCTGGCCAAGTAGATTAATGTCATTAAAATATTATATGGACGGAGTGGATGATTTATTTACATTAAATGGAAAACAATTTCTCAATAGCATCAGCTACACAGGCCGGGGAAACCACGCCATTGTGTCCACCACTACAGCTATCATGCTTTTGTTCATCCCTGTGAGATGTTGCACAACCAACGACACAGCAACAATGTGAAATCATATTATTATTAACAAGGATGGGTAGCCTTGTGGTTGCAATCTGCTGTCAGTCAATGAACACTTGCGTGTGTTAGAACATGATGTTGCAACCATGGGCAAGATTGTTTGCATTTGAAAAGTGTCTTGAGCCCTTATATATATATATATATATATATATATATATATATATATTTATCTATCATATATATATATATATATATATATATATATATATATACTACAAGGATACAAGTGTCAGTACCATACAACAGTGCCGATCACCTTCACCGACAGTAGTAATGATCACTGCTAGAACTCCTCACCTCACGAGGGTGGGGAAGTGACAGCGGCAACGCCCACTGTGACCCGCCGCGCTCCCAAACTTTCCCCGAGCTATTAGAGGCCCTATCCGTGAGCGTGGCCGGTGTCAGAGTGGACCCTGCTTCTGCAGCGTCCGCTATCAAAATCAATAAAATGCCTTTATATCGTCTTTTATTTTCAGGCAGCTGATGCATCAAATTCTTTACTTAGATCACAATGGAGTTTGCAAGGCGTCACTGCTCTCCTGCGTGTAGTAGAATGCACAAACAATTTCTGGGAGAGCACCTTATCCTGCGTTACGATAACACAACACTAAATATGTATATTATAATACAATGATACATATTTGTACTCAAATTCCACACATGATGCTCACAACTCACTTAGATAAGAAGTTTTCAAGAAACTCCCATTACTGTTGACACGTCAGTACGACACTGCTTCAGCCCTGGCCCATGGTAATGCAATCATTATTAGAGCACTAACTTACAACTTTCATTATCTGAACATTGCCTCTTGATGCCATGATCAAGACTGACAAGCCTCCTCGGAATGGAATTTATTGAGGAAATATCAGTTGAAGGAAAGAAGCCTTCGGTCGTGGCGCTGAGATAACAATGAGCCACCGATGGTTTATGTTGGTCAGGCCGCTGTTGCTCGAGTACCGTGCAACCCCAGCCTCAGTCGCTGGCAGTAGCGTAACCAGACACGTGAGAAATCATCGTACTGCTGCCTCCCTCACACCTGCTAGGCACAGTGCCAGCCACGTGGTTAGGTGGGAGTGAATGGTGGGTGTGTCTACCTTGCTCACGCCACTACTACCCATAACATCACCTCCCGCACGCCACCATCCACGGAACCGAGGCTCCCTGATTTTTGCCATGTAACTGCTCTGTTCCCCTTCCTCACGCTTGAAGATTAAATACCCATACTTACTTACTTACTTCTTGCACTATTTGCAAGTCCATCTCTGACTTAGCAACTGTTTCGTCCCCAGGGCAGGAGAGGCACGCGGCAGCGAAGGGTGAGGCGGTGAGACAGGCAGGGAACAAAAACGGAGGCTCTCCTAGAGCCAGACAAACTCGCAGCTTTAAAGAGTATCGAACACAGGAGTGGAAAGCGCCAACGGGTCCTCTATCGGCGTGACTACAAGAGGAGCCATGGAACACAACCTTTGACGGCGTGAAGCAGCAGTGATAATGATTAGAGCCTGAACAACTGACTCGATGTTGAGACCCTCTTCTTTGTTGAACCCAGGCACTGACCTTCCTCTGCCTTGTCGCTACATCGCTACTCCGCGCGTCCCTACCACCGCTGTTTCGTAAAGATCCATCAACAAATTTCTTGACGGTAATATATATATATATATATATATATATATATATATATATATATATATATATATATATATATATATATATATATATATATATATATATTTTATATGCCTACGAGTTGATAAATTTGCTCGATTCGTAAGAATGGTATTAGCGAGTCTGTGAATTACTGACAGTAGTACTACTGGCTTTGAGGGAATTCAGTGTAATGCACGATAACTAAAGGAGGAAATGTCAAAATCTACCTTGTGTGGCGTCGCTGGCAAGGCCGCAGTAGCTCACGCTGCACGACACGAGATACTGAGAGAGACTGACGGCTAGACGACCCACCACTTGCCTCCGGACCCGCGTCGGCTGCTGCTGCTGCTGCTGCGTCGGCAGAGCGTGTTGCACGACTATGCGCATGCGTCGGGCAAGATCACCCATTACTGTTCTTCGACCACACCACTGCTTCCCTTATCTTCCCTATACTCTTCTACTCACCTTTCTCATCTCACTCACCTCCTCTCTTTAACCTCTCACCTCACTGCTTCCCTCATCTCTCTCCTCTTCTAGTCAGCCCTTCCTAATCTCCCTCCCCCTCATCACTACTCATCATATCGCACCACCAGCGTTTTGTCTTTCCTCGCATAAACAGACCATCTTTGCCAGACACGCATTCTTCTAATCACAGGTTAGGGCGAGGTCAGGGTAGGGTTCAAAGTAGGTATATAGGAACTGTAGACTCTATATTTAAGGTAATGTCGGGGTGCATACGCCTCATCCTTTGCGGTATATCAGGAGGTACCCGTGTGGTTTTTGGATGAGAATAACAGCAGCAGCAGCAGCAACAGTAGTAGTAGTAGTAGTAGTAGTAGTAGTAGTAGTAGTAGTAGTAGTAGTAGTAGTAGTAGTAGACAAGTTCATACTTTCGTTTTGTGATTTTAACCTTTACCACACAGGGGATAATAGGATAATGGGATCTGGTATGATGATGACGGTGATGATGATGATGATGATGATGATGATGATGATGAGGAGGAGGAGGAGGAGGAGGAGGAGGAGGAGGGGAGGAGGAATACAAAGGAATACAAAGGAAGACAAACAGCAACAGGAGGAGGAGAAGGAGGAGGAGGAGGAGGGGGATTAAAAAATGAAAGAAGAGAAATAGGAGGAGGAGGAAGATTGTTGCCGAGGGAGAAATAACCTATGCTTAATCTCTCTCTCTCTCTCTCTCATACAGATATATCTTTTCCCATTCATAACATCCTTAACATTCTCCCTTTTCCCTTCTTTCCTTCCCTTCTCTCTTTCTTATCTCTCTTCTTTGAACAACTTTTCACCTCCTTTTACCCAACATTCCTCCTTTCCCCAAGCTAAAGTGTCTAACCAACCACGAACACACGCATTCTTTCGCATTCGTGACACCGATCCTTATAGTTTCCTCGTTCTTTCACCCTCTACCTACAGTCTTCCCTAGCATTAACTATGTGCGTTTCTCCTTCACTTCCTCATTCTCTAATCTGCCCTCTCCGTCTTTCACAATTCTTTCTTCTTTCGTAGTTCTCGACCGCTGCCTTCCTCTTTTGTCACTGTAACCTTCACGGAACACCTCTTTTTGCAGCATCAGCAGGTGTGAATGCTTAGGTACGCGACATCCGGGAACAGCGAAAAAAACAGGAAGGGAGGTAAGCAAGATAGATTGGCAGGCTGGTGGGTAGGGATGAGTATCAATTACACAGGAGGGAATGATGAGAGACCCGGAGATGAGGGAAGGAATGATAGGTTACGAAAGGGAAGACAGATCGAAACTTTGGATAGAAACCGTTAGAGGAAAGACAAGGAGCAATATAGTACGTGAAGGATAGAAAAGGCAAGAGTGATGAAGAAAAGTAAAATAAGAGAGAGAAGGATGGCAAGGAAGGATCGAAGGAGCCATGAAAATAAGAG
>CM035202.1:3894882-3946040 GCA_020233015.1 Callinectes sapidus | reverse complement strand
TTACCTTCCCCCAACCGCCGCCAGGTAACTGCAGCCTCAAACCAATTATGGGAATTTCTCTTCAGGTACAGAACCATCGGTCTCTCCTTCACCATACAGCTGTCTGTCACTCACTCTCTCTCTCTCTCTCTCTCTCTCTCTCTCTCTCTCTCTCTCTCTCTCTCTCTCTCTCTCTCTCTCTCTCTCTCTCTCTCTCTCTCTCTGTTCGTCTCATTACTTTCTTCTTAATTTCTTTGCGTTATTATGATTTATCTCTGTTTTTTTGTTAATATTTTTATCTCTTTTTGTATTTCTCTTTTTTCGTGCATTTTCATTTGTCTGTTCTCGTGTCACCATACCGGCATCTGTATTGTTCATCCCCAATATGTTAAAGAAGAAGAAACTAAGCCATTTTACTCAACTATTTGACTCACTGCATACCTCTTACGCTTTCAAATACTCCTAATTATCTCTTGTGTACTAAGAAACAATTAACTCGGCTACTTTACTCATAACTTCTTACTCCTATCCTTCCCAAGCCTTCAAGTACTCATAATTACTCCCTATACGCAGTAAATTTTCTTTTACTCACCACACAGACCCCAAACACTCAAGAATACGTCCTGTGTGATAATCATGAACAACCCCAACTGTTAACTCCTTCAGTACTGGGACGCTTTTCATATTTATTTTTTTGTTTATTTGGCGGGTTTATACAGCTTCAGGAACTCATATGGGGGATTACAATTGTACAGACTATGGCCATTAATCTTCTGACCCACATAGACCCTTCCTAATATCAATGAAATCGTTTATCATACCTAGAACACGTGGTAAAAATGTGTCCCAATACTGAAGGCGTTAACTTACCAATGTCACCCAAGCTTCTCTCGGAAATCACTAAATAAACATCATCTCTTATTTCAGGTCCTGGATATCGGCTTCAACCTCATCCCTGAGATCCCAGTGGAGGGCTTCAGGGGTATCAAGTCCCTAACACTCCTGGCTCTGGATGGCAACCCCTTGACCATTGTCCCTGAGTCAGCCTTTGGCCATCTTACGTCCTCGCTAAGGGGCTTATCATTGGGTGAGAGAGAGAGAGAGAGAGAGAGAGAGAGAGAGAGAGAGAGAGAAACGGTTGTGGCGGGAGAGTAGGGAAAGGAGAAAGGAGTGAAGGCAAGGAGGTAGAGAGGGAAGAATCAAGAGGGCGGTGGCGGGAGGCATGTGGTGAGAGAGAGAGGGAGAGTAGGGAGGGAAAGGAGAAAGGAGTGAAGGAGAGTGTGTGAAAGGCAGGGAGGTGGAGAGGCAAGGAAGGTCACCCAGAAGGACGGAGTAAAGGGAAGATGTGGAGAAAGTGAGAGTTAAGGCTAGGATGTTCAGTCAATTTCAATACTCGATGAAGCAGTTTTTTATCGATATTTCTAACAAAAGTAACACTTGTCAACCTTTTTTCGTGGTGGGTGACATTGGCTAGACTCAGCTGCCTCTGATGTGTATCTTAGGTCGCCTCGCTCTCCCCCCCTCACTTCCCCACCCACATGCTTCTCATACCAACCACCTTCCACCTCCCCCCCCCGCCCTCTCTCTCTCTCTCTCTCTCTCTCTCTTGGAGCACCGGAAGGGAGGTGGTGAAAGAGCAGCATTCTGTTGAGTATACAAATTAGTTACTGGAGAGTCTGCAAAGGATGAAAGATACAAGAGGGTGTCCTGTCATCATATTTTTTAACAATATCAGGATTTTTCGTCTTTACTTCCAAGAAATCTCAATTGCCAACTGGAGAGAGAGAGAGAGAGAGAGAGAGAGAGAGAGAGAGAGAGAGAGAGAGAGAGATGATACAATGGTATGAGAAATAAACAAAGAGGGAGTGGGAAGTTGGGATTTCATTACACACGTACACACACACACACACACATAACATTTCCGTCCTTCCCAGGTGGTCGTTTTCTGAAGTGTGACTGTCGCATGGCGTGGGTGCCCCGGTGGATTACTGAATACGACCTGCAGGTGACCTCTCGTGAGCGCAACCCCCAGTTCTGCGGCCAGCCTCCTGAGCACCGAGACAAGTCCTTCTACCAGCTCAATGAGGCAGAAATGACATGTGAAGATGGCTCCTCCCCAGCCTTCTCCCTCCCTCCCCCTGCCTCCACCACCTCATCTCCCAGAACATCCACCTCCTCCTCTTCCTCTACATCTATATCTTCCCCTTCTACAACCAAACGTCCCACCACCACCACCACCACTGCCATTACGACGTCCACAACAACTACTGCCAAACCTGAGGTAAGGAAGACAAAGAGAGAGAAAGGTACTTGTTATTCAAACCCTCACTTAGACTCACTTCCGTGCATGCATCACCATTGACCTGACATTTTGACCCCCACAGGCAGCATCATTCCGTCCCGGCGAGGTGCTCCATGGTGGCTCAAGTGGCACAGGTCACGTTGGGTCAGTACAGCGTGGCCCTGGAGGAGAGGCACCCAGACGAGGAGGTGGAAGAGGAGGGAGACCAGGAAATGACATCCCTCCACCACCACCCACTAGATCACAACAACGCCCAACCACTGTTCTTGAGAGGCCAGCCAATCAACCTGTGCCTTCCTCCCCCTCAAGACCCAACCTGGTACTGAGGAACAAGGAACAGGAAGGACATGATGACAGGTTCTTTGGCCAGGCGTCAGGACCCTATGTAGAGGAGGTATGTAGGTGGTGTGATGGCTGTAGTAGGCATAGATGGTAATACAGTAATAGCTTTGGTTATATTATAGGAGATATGTAAGTGCTTTTAAGAGATAGTGAAGTAGCAGTGTGTTAGTTGTAGTGGTTGTAAAGTTAATGTACCTTTACAAAAACACTGACAAGTCCTCACCCGGCCTTCCATTCCTCAGGTCATTGTCCAGGACGCATACAGAAAGGAGAACTCGGTCATCATTCAGTGGGACTCAGAGGTGTCCAACATTCTTGGCTTCAGGGTTGTATACAGACTCTTTGGGGACAAGACATTCAAGGTGAGGCTCCATGAATAACTACTAAGCCCTTGTCTCCTCAGTAACCAGTCCTTGTAACAGAGTATGCAGAAGAAACCTCTCATGAAATATATCCATATTAAAGAGACAGTGATTACAAGTTTCATGTCATGGAACCTTATGTACACCTGCCTCATGAGTCTCATTCACCTTCAGCTTGGACCGCCTCTAGCTGCCTCAGAGCGAGAGTTCAAGATCAAGAATGTCCCCACACAGGAATGTATTGTGGTGTGCGTTGTATCACTGGAAGACACCAATGTTACTCCCGACAGGTGGGTGATGGCAGGGTAAGGGTGTTGGAAGTGTTGATTGTGTTGTTTTGGTCTTTTTGGTATTCTTGTGCTTCTTGTTTCTATATCACCCTTTTCATGTATCCCATCCCTCCTGCATTCCCTCTTTCCATATCCTTCATTAACTGTTTTGCTATTACCTCAAGTTTACCTTCAATAATCACTTTCTAAATCTACATACTTTCTTTCTTTTCTTCTTCATATTCTTGCACTATCCCTTTCACCTCTCTTCTTTCCCTGTCCTTCAATATTCAGTCATTTCTCCTTTTGTAACTCTATCATTTCTCTTGCAGTGTTCAAAACTCCCAGTGTCGAGAGATTCGCACAGAGACCTCAGCAGCAATGCATATGGACACAATCATCATAGCAGCATCAGCAGCAATCTGTGGCACTGTCATCATTGCAGTCGTTGTCTTCATCTGCTGCAACAGGAAACGCAGCAGTGACTCAAGGGAAAAGCATGGCATTCCTTCAGTTCTGGGTGCATCCTCACCTCCCTTAGCTTCCCTCGGAACCTTAGGTGCGGGTGTTGGAGGCACAAGTGGAAAGCCAGACTGGGACACGCTCTCCATGTATTCTCAGAGATCTATCCCACGAGCCAGGATGTACCATATGGATAAAGGTGAACAAATTATTGATTTCCATCACCATATTAAAAGTCAGCTTGCTACTGATTCAAGGGTTTAATTTTGCTCTCAGGCTGCATTAGGCAAGATTTGTGACACAGCTCCCCTCTCATAACTTCAAGACAGCTTCTCATAACTCTCACTCCACAGGCTCAGTAAACAATGGATTCGTTCCTGATGATGCGCGGTCCCACTTCTCTCATGCTTCGTCCAGACACATTCCCCGTGCGCGCTCCATGGCAGATGGACAGAGCCAGAGGTCCTACTCAGCCCTCAGTGCCTCCAATCTCCGTGCCCCAAGCTTCTCTGCAGGGTTGGGACTCTCCAGACAAGGTTGGTGGAGTGGAGAGGGTGCTTTAAATGAGTAAACGGTATTGGGTTATTGGAAATGTGTCAGGAGTGAATGATAAAGCTGCTTGAAGTTATTGAAAGTAGAATTGTAAGGAATATGTGTTTTGGGCTTTCTTACTTGTTCTGTTTCTTTTAGTGTGATTACTTTCCTAAAGTTTATTTTAATTGTAACACAGACACTATTATTATTGTTATTAATATTATTATTACTATTATTAGTGGTTGTGTGCATTAGTATTGTTATCATTATTATTGTTATTTTCTTATTATCACCTCTTATTCAAAATGCAACACACTGGTTTGTGTTTCTGATGGAAGGGGCAACACAAGGCTCGGCAAGTTACTGAACACTCGTGAAATCCATAGTCTCGTCTATTTTGTGTTGTATTGATGTGATGGCAAAATAATGATGGTTTCCCTAGTAAACATTGATAATACAGAGTACATGTGTGTCTGTGTGTGTGTGTGTGTGTGTGTGTGTGTGTGTGTGTGTGTGTGTGTGTGTTTGCTTAGCTGTGAGACATGAGAAAGGAGTTATTCCCATGCTGTCCCATCTTTATATCATCATCTTTATATGTACCTTGCAACTTGCAATGAAACATGAAATGAATACGCTGCATATTGTGAGGGTGGATATGAAAACGTTTTGATTTGCATAGCAGTCTTTGGACATGATAGTATGTGTGACTGTAAATGAGTGAGGTGGACAGTTTCCTTCTCTATATTGCACATTTGTGTTGTCGAGGACCTGAAGAGGAAGGGAGGGAGGAGGAGATGTAGGTTGGCATTCCCATGGTCGCTATTGATGTCCTTGTCTGGTGTTGGTAGTGGTGTGGTGGTGGTGGTGGTAGCCAAGAGTGCCTATCGGTGGTCACTTTCTGAGTGGAGTGCTTATTATTAAGATCTTATGTATTGTTGTGGATGAAGGAAACCTAACTAGCATTGTTTGATGGGTGCTTAGGGAGACACAAGTGGCAAGCTGTGTTCTGCTCTTGAGAATATTTTGTTCAAGGGCATGGAAAACTTAATAACGGTTGTTTGAGGGGTGCTTAGGGAGACACCAGTGCCAAACTGAGGACGCTGCTCTAGGGGTGTGTGTACCGTCCCTTTAGGCTCTGCGTCGGGTAGTGTGTGGCGCGAGGCTCTCTTAAACGACTCAGCACTCGGGCGTCAAGGCCTCGTCCGGCTGTGATGGTGGTGGTGGTGGTGAAGCAGCCCCCCACTCTAGTCCCTCCTCCCTCCACCCCCTCCCTCAGGTACGTCGGAGGACCTCACCTGACCCTGACCTCTGACACACCACTTGGAAACTCCCATCCTTGGCTGGAACTTTTGAACCTTGACCATCCTATAACTTGAACTGATCTAACCTCCCACCCTGGAACCTCCAACCCTGACCTTCCCTCAGCCAGAACCTTCCAACCTTGACCTAACCTCTCCAAACCAACCTGACCTTCCACCTGATGAGGACCAAGAGTGACCCAACATTTGCTTCAAAGTGACATGGATTTTCCTACATAAGTGACCTGCCAGGCTGACCTCCTGACCTCAGCCTGACCTGACACCAGTGATAATGATATTTAATTAATGCATAATCCATGCTTCATGATAATCCTAATGACTAATGAATTGAAACTGGAAGTCAATGTCATGTTTTTTTCTTTCACTAATTAGATGACTGCTCTCTCTCTCTCTCTCTCTCTCTCTCTCTCTCTCTCTCTCTCTCTCTCTCTCTCTCTCTCTCTCTCTCTCTCTCTCTCTCTCTCTCTCTCTCTCGACATTAATCACAGAACCTTGGGATGAAGTGTTGTCTTTTTTTTTGCTTGCCTTGTTTGTCTCTGTGTTGCTTCCATGTTGTCTGTCTGTCTGTGTTGCTGCTTCTGTGGTGTTGCATTGCGTTGCTGTTGTTGCAGTTCTATGTGCTGTCTTTTTCTGTGTATGGAAGAGAGGGAGAGAGAGAGAGAGTGAGAGAAAGAGTGAGAGAATGAGAAAACATAACTCACATATACTAATAAAGAAAATGCAAAGAGCTTGAAGGAAAATAACAATACTGATGATTTTTTTTCTTTGTGTCTTGATGTGATAAACTATGTAACTTATGTGACCAGCATTTTAAATCAATTTCTGAAGCCTGCACTGTATAGGCATGCAAAATATAAGGTGACAATTACGCTGCAGCCATGTCTCTTCTGCAGTATACTAAGCTTAACTCAAATATAACCTGACTTGCCGTGTTGCTTTTCCCATCCTGACTCTCACATTGTTTCCCATTCAGCCTTTTTTTCAGGGTTGAGTGGAGGTTTTCATTTTTTATTTACTAGCATAACTCAACTATTTTTCCTTTTAGGTTCTCTCAGTCTCTCTGTCCATTTCTTGATCTATCTCTCTCTACACTCTTCTGTAATATCCTCCTCTCCTAATATCTACCCTCTTTAATATCCTCCTCCTTATTCTCTTTCATATTCATCTCTCTCTCTCTCTCTCTCTCTCTCTCTCTCTCTCTCTCTCTCTCTCTCTCTCTCTCTCTCTCTCTCTCTCTCTCTCTCTCTCTCTCTCTCTCTCTCTCTCTCTCTCTCTCTCTCCTATTCAGTGTCTCATCTCTTTTCCTGATATCCCCCTATCTTTCCTCCTTTCTAAGTCATCATCTTCCCTTTCTCTATATCACTGCATTTTTCTTCCTTCCTAAGCTGTATATCTTTTACTTTTATCTTCCTCTGTTAGCCACTGTCTTTCTTTTCTCTACATCATCATATTCTTCCACTCTCCCTAACACCCTTCTCCATTCCAGACCTCAGCCTGTCTCGCCAGTCCCTCGCTACCACACACTTCAGTGGCTCAGCTTTTGGACCGATAGCAGTGAATCCTAATGCCACGCCCTATGTTTTGGGAGGGCCTGGATCCACTGTGGGCATGCCTCGAGTCACCTCCCAACGTGGGGACAGGAGGCGACACCGTTCCAAGTCTCGAGAACGGTCCAGCTCTCGCCTCAGCCATGCTGGATCCACACACTCACTGACGGGTTATGACACTGATGGCTGGACAGACCATGACATGGACATCTATGTGGCCAGGAACCCTACGCGAGGTGGCTTGGTTCAGCTGTAACAGTTGCGGACACCAGTGGCACTTTAACATATTCCTACAATGCTTAGAGATCATGGAAATTCCCTCAATGCTGCGAGGATCATAGAGAAAAATCGAGTTGAAACAATCCTTCACATGCATTTCTTGGGTATATATTTGTTTCTTCTCTAGGGGTTTGTCTTGCTTTCTTGCTTTTCTTCTCAGACTCCTAATGCCTCATCCTCTCCCTTCAAGCATCAATCTTAAGGTATCTTCTTTTCTTCCAAACCTTCAACTTTTATGAAGTGTTCTATGTTGGTATGTTGTCACCTGCTATATTTAAGATTGATTTTACTAATCATCCAGTGATGTGATAAGATTATACTTGTTGTGAAGGTTACCTTAGAAATTCGCTTAGTTGTTTCAGTCTTCAGAAGTAACTATGAGAAGCTGCGAGAAGCTGCCAGGCCTACCTGTGGCAGCCCCTGTACTGGTTGAGGCCATTGGGAGGCTGTAGGTGTCATGTTTGGGTCATAATAATGTCATTTTTGTTTTCTTTACTCTTGGTAAGGACGTGGTGTTAGTGGTGGCAGTGGTGGTGTGGTGGTCACCCTTTGTAGTGGTGGTGGTGGCAGCATTGAGGGTAGTCTGAGGGTCTTTGTTGAGGTCACCACCTCATCACCGCACAGCCAGGCTCTGACCCGTCCTGTACAGCACATGTATCTACTCATCATTTTGCCAAGGGTATTCTGAGATAGAGGGAGGGATTTATAGTAAAATTAACTCTTTTGATTACTTTCCCTATTTTTTTACATTGCTTATTGTTTTTGTTTGTTTGTTTTCATGAGATGAATGAATAAATAGGTGTTGTTAATTTAATATTCATGCAATAATACTTTTATCTCATCATGATTAGCTGCAAGTTTTGTTTCTACAGTGTTGAAACATTTACAGTGAAGAGTCATTGGTGCAGTGGTAATTATTACTGTGGGCCCATGTACTAACATGAGTCAGTGTAAATAGAACATTGAGTTTATTTAAACCATATTAGACAGACAAAAGAAATTTGGGAGATGTGAATATTTATGCCTTTTTGTGTGAGAAATGTAAGTTGAGTCCTCTATCATGAGAAACTGGTGAGGTGACTCTGCTCCTCATCATCACTCCTGACTGTGGTGGTGGCAAGGCCTGTGTAGTGTGGTAACTTAAGCTGAACAGGCCAACCATCTCCAATCCAGCTACACAGAACAAAATGTGACATGGTGCAGTGGTGTGAGGTGTCTTGGCAGTGTTTGGGCTGAGACAATCAGATGACTCATATTCAGAAGTGGACAAAGATTTAATACTTAAGTTGTGACTTAGTGTTGATTTGTGTGTGTGTGTGTTTCACAGGTAATGGATCTCCCAGAGGCAGTGAAACTTTTAGAGTAATCTTGGATCCTCTTGCTGACATAGGTTGAACTGACAACATCTTTATGATATGAACTATAGTTTTCCTTCAAGTGAAAAAAATACTGGCAAGGTCACTTGATATCTTATTGATTTACCTAAGCCACTTACTGAACTTCTGTCCTATTATGAGGAGTGTCATCTCCTGGTTTGGGAGATGTCTCATGGCTCTGCTTTTGGTTCTAATGTTCCCTTCCTGGATAAAAGTGTGTGTGTGTGTTTTGACAGTGACTACTTGCTCACTTTCCTTGCTGCTTCTCCCTCAGATTAATTGTCATTATTATATCAAAATGTATTTCCTTGTTTGTTCACTGTTAATATAGAAATGATAAACTAATGAAACTAATTCATAGATTTTATAATTCATTATAAATCATATAGTAATATACTCACTTCTTATTTTGATAAAGAGGAAGCACTCTATAAAATATGATTTCTCTGAGTGAGGAAATTATTAAACTGAAATCTCTTCCTCTGTATCTTTATACCTGCAGTGAGACAGGCATGTGGTTTTACTTCATTCCTCACTCTTATAAGCAAAGCAAATAAGTGTGTATCATAGAGGTGTGCCATGAGGGGGAATACTGAATAGTATTTATATACTATTGTCGTGTAAAGGTAAAAAAACGACAATGTTTAAAGGAGGTATTGGAAAAAACACACAAAAAAGATTAGTACTGTGTAGAAGTTACAAAAGAAAGCAAGCACTGAAAAGGGAAACAAAAGTAAACATTGTTTTTCACTTTAGTTTTACTGCTGCCGTTTCCTCCTTCCTCCTTCATTTCTACTATTTTCTTACTCCTACTCCTGTCTACATTGCAAATAATGCAGTAGCAACAACCACAACAATCAGTGAGAGAGAGAGAGAGAGAGAGAGAGAGAGAGAGAGAGAGAGAGAGACTAGTACATCCAATCTACTACTGTCTATCTGTCAACCCAACACTGAATCAAACCTCTTCAGTTCGAACCTTCACTACTACATTCCAAAGGCTCTATAGAATGAAGTATAGCCTTTTTACCTTTCCATTAGTTTCCAGTGAAATATTAATATAATTTTTACTTCAACACCACGAAAAACACCCTCAGGAAAGCGTGTGTTGATCAGCATGGCCTTTGATAACAGACATGGTGAGTGAATGAGTGAAGCGGGTTCTGTCTTTCGCTCTGTTTCACTCCACGCCTCGCTTCTCAGTCCATCTTGTCACATTATCTTTCGTTTCCGAGGTGAGAGAGGACAAATCTTTTTTATCTTCACCATGGCTGCTAGTGAAGGCAAGAGGTGTGAAGGAGAGGTGTAGGGAAGAATGGAGGGGCCTTCAGACACAATTATGACAGGTATGTATGTATTGAGAGAGAGAGAGAGAGAGCCTATAATATCCTTGGCAGGAGCGATACAGGACTTATCAATAACCAGTATCGCGCTGCGCTCACCTTTGCAACTTATCACCAATTCTCTTATCAAACCGAACCACCCTCGTTCCACCACCACTACTATCTTGTTAAACCCTAAACAATGGTTTTATCGTTGTTAACCCCTTTAGTACTGGGACGCATTTTCCCCACGACAGCACAGTCTCAGGCCACAGGTGCACAGGCAGGGCAAGACAGGGCACAGGGCGGTCGCGTAACTTCCACACAGTTCTGATGGGCAAGTATAGTGCTACTACCCCACCCCCACCCACCACCACCACTCTAACCCACTACCCCAACCACCTGCCATTGCCTCCCTCTTTCCTCCCCTCCCTATCCAGATAACCCACTAAACTACCCCCCCACAGCCCCCCCTACCCTTTTTTCCCCTCAAGATCATGCTCAAAGTCACCCCCTCACCCCACCCCCATTACCCCAACGCAATACCACCAGCTCCCTACCACTGGCCCCCTTTCCCCTTTCTCCCCCTCCCACGTGACCCATAAAACCACTCCCCTCACTGTCCCTCCACCCCCCTTTTCCCCTCTAAGATCAAGGTTAAGCTCAACCCCCAATGTGTAGAGATCAGAGAAATGATAAAGAAAAAAAGCATAGAAAAGAATAAAACATTAAAATTCAGTGAAAAAAACAGCTGAAACACTTATAATACATGAATAAAAAGGCGGCAATAATCAGAGAACATTAAAACGCGGTGGAAAACAACTTAAAAAAAAGCATGGATTATTCACGTTATGTTACACTGTCCATACCAGAGGAATTTAATACGAAGTGGAGTATCAACGTCTACAGTGTTTCATAAGCAGTTTTTTTCAGGTGCCACTTGCAAATCTGATAAGCTCACCCCTTTTAAGTGATATCAGCGGGTTGACTCACGCTGTAGTGCTCGGGCCAGTCATGTAGATGGAGTTGACATGTGAAATACCAGCTGGGTAGCCGAAGTTTGCAGCATTTCACCAAGCACTTTCCTCATCTGACACCTGAGAGCATCACCCCCCATGCGTGACAGTGCAAGTCTTCCCCGCCCAGTCACTCCCAGTCAGACCCCTTGCTACCTTCGCCCCGCCTCCCTTTAGCGTCTGAGATATACAGTAGGTATTAGTAGTGAAACATATCAGAAGAATGTCAATATAACCTTACCTTAACAATTTCCAGTGTCCATTTCTGGAATTAATGATTATGCTTTGTTAAATTATGTATATATATTGAAAGGATTAGTACTGAAATTCTTGTGAATGTATCCAGCCTTAATATAATTTTATTTTGCCTTACCTTACCTTGCCTTACCTTACCTCTTGATGTTACTTCAGTATTATTCCTGATACTCTCCAAACTTCAAAACATCACCAATTTAGAATATGATATAGCTTTAAGATGTAACTCCAGTGCTAGTATCAAAAGAGATTATTCCTAACACCTTGATAACAGGAAAGTAGCATCCAAATGTTTTGTTCATGTCAAAGGAGGTTCTTGTTCTGGTCTTTGAAGATCGTACCAGTTCCAAGAGAGTTGTAAATAATCATCTCATTATCCATAAAGAGGTTAAAGTAATGTTGTGTTTGTGAGCATATCCAAAAAGCAAATTCTATGCATATTATATTGGCTGAGAATGACAAACGCTGGAAGATATTAAGAAATTAAGGCTGTATATTTATTAGCCCTTGTGTTATTCTGGCCAGAGCTCATTTAGGCATACAACTGGTTACCTAAATTAAGCATAATCTAGTACCAAGAGGCCTGTATAGACCTGAACAATTTCTTGGGCTGAGAACAGTTTAGGAAGAGAATCTGAAAGGTATGATTTACTAGGTGTGTAAGAATGAGTTGACTCACAGTTTATTTAGGTTCCGAATTATTCTCATGTAACTGAAAGAAAATCTGATAGCATGAAGTCTGCCAAGTGTCGGGTAGAAGCTGTAGTAGCAAGGTTGGCTGGGGATGAGTAAGGGAGTTCATAAAGAGAACATTCAGGTCAGGTTTGTAGGTAAACTTGAATGTGTTATGTAACTGTGTCAAGGCCAACTCTAATACATGTATGTGGTACGCTCTCTCTCTCTCTCTCTCTCTCTCTCTCTCTCTCTCTCTCTCTCTCTCTCTCTCTCTCTCTCTCTCTCTCTCTCTCTCTCTCGTATAACTAAACCATCTTGTGTGTGTCTCTCATTTAAGGAAACATTAACACAATTATGTTGTTTTATAAATAGATGTCACTGCATTATAGGTTGTAATTCAAGGATACAAATTGTTGCTAGTATATCTAATATATATATATATATATATATATATATATATATATATATATATATATATATATATATATATATATATATATATATATATATATATTATATACATGCAAGTTTAATATAGGTATGCAAATGGTTGAATGTTTTCCTTCAGGTGTGATTGTATGTGACTGAATATGATGCAATACAGGAAGTATATCTCATTATAATAATAAAACATGCAACTGGCAATCAAGTTACTAAATTTCAGACTATCTTCTCACAAAATAATGACATTTATAGATTTACCCACACCACATAATATTTTTATATAATGCTTTACGTGGTGCAGGTAAATCTATAAATGTCCTTATTTTGTGACACACACACATCTTACCTTAAAACATGATTTAGAAAAGTATGGTGTTCTACAAGGACAACCCTACCTGTCAGATACTTATGGGTGCATACTCACCGTAAGGAAGCACTTCAAGTTGTTAGATCTTGAGATGAGATCCTTAAGAAGGCACGTGGCCATGCCTTTTGTACTTAGAGAGGAAGTGTACTTGTGAGGCTTCAAGGGAGGTTTCCCCAGACGCAGCACACGGAAGGATAATTCTTGCCAAAAGTCTTTAAGGAATAATAATTTGTCATTTCTTAGCAGAGTATGGAGTGCCCCTACATGATCTATTATAAACTATTTGCTTTAGTGGCTCAGCGACTCAAATAGCCATATTTCCAGGGGAAAGAATATATAAAAAGGTTGCATATATTGCCAAGTTCAGTGGCAACTATCATGAGATCTTTGAGGGTGGAGCTTAAGCTGAGTAAGAGAGACAAGATGTTTAGGGAAGTGAATTCACACGAGTCTGTGACGCAGGAGGTGTAGCCAGACAGCGGAGCTGTGTGTGGACAAGTTGTGCTGAGGCGGATTGTGGAAGAGAAAATTTCACTTGATTAAGAGAAAGATTAATTAGGGCGAATTTTTCCAAGATGGTGAACTGCATGAATTATTTATCTATGCAGCCGTCGAGCATATTAAGCCCTCAGCACAGGCTGCCGAGGAGACGTAAGAAAGGTGTGCAAGCGTGCAGATCTTTAGGCAGACGTGTAGTCTTTAGTGTGTATATAGTGCTATGCTTTATAGTAACCTGTACTGCTCTTCTCTCCACGCTAATATCTTCCCTTGTTCCCCATCAGTGTACATACATATTTGTATATCATTTGTACATCATTGAGGTCTGAGGCTTTCTTAAACTAAAGACACTATTGATATGACTCATAGAAGCTTGAGGTACACTGCAGTATTAACTTGAAAGCATGAAAGCTGTACTATGTTAAGAGAATTGGTTGTTATTATTGTGATGAGCTGTGTGTGCCCTGACAGGGTGTTGGTATTGAGTTGGCATGGCAGGCTCAGGTCTGAAAAAGCAGGCAAGCCGTCTTCGCTCCCACTTCCGACGGCACAGTGGTGCGACCCAGGAGGTGGCCGAGACCCCAAGCACAGGTCAGACCTCAGGCTGGTGTGGTGTGTGGTCATTGTCGCCATTGTGTTGGGATAAGTGCAAGACAAAACAAGCACTTGATTTGTGTCCAAGACATGATGGTACTACGTATGCTCAAGGCTGCATTGCTACAGTGAAATCTGTTAACCCTATTTCACTCATTAAGAATACTCTGTGCATATTTTTGGTAAATATGCAATACTTACCATACACACTGCCATTCATTTCAATGCTTTTCATAAAGAAAGTTCCTGTTGTATGTACAATGTGCAGTGTCCTGATGTACTATATGCTGTGCCCCATCCCCTGCTGCTCTCCTGGCCAGCAGATACTAACACTGCTTACCCATCTCTTTCTGGCTCCAGTGGCTGTACTAGCATGGACTTGCATAGCCACCTTACGTCTGCAAATCTATCCTTAACCATGATTATTGATTTCCTGATATGAATTAATGAAATATTTTACACCATAATGGCAGGTATGAGTGTGCAGCTATACAGGCATGTGTATATGAACTAAAGTAATGCTGAGTCACTATGAGTTAATGATATTTGAGAAGAGAAAGTTAGCCAGTCATTCCACACTCCATTGGCATACCCCTTTAGTTAACAGAATGT
This sequence comes from Callinectes sapidus, assembly GCA_020233015.1. Classification (NCBI taxonomy): domain Eukaryota; kingdom Metazoa; phylum Arthropoda; class Malacostraca; order Decapoda; family Portunidae; genus Callinectes; species Callinectes sapidus. The sequence goes on along the minus strand of CM035202.1, from coordinate 3,931,489 downwards.
GGTGGATGGATCTGCTGCTGCGCACCTTCCGGCTTGTCCTGGAAGCTGCGTCCCGAGTCATCTTTGGCATCATGTACCATGGTGCCCCAAACAACCCTCTGCCTCCCATCACCAACCTTGTGCTTCTAGAGTCTGCAACAGCTCTTGCAACTAAGATCAGGACAAAAAAGGTATTGATATTTACAATGTTTGAGATGAGAGCATAAGAAAATAAGGGAGGTGGCAGTCACCGTAACTAAAAATGTATGAAGTTTTGTCCTTCTCTGAAGTGAGGTCATTTCTCCTTATCACAGCTGACCAGTGAGGAGGTGGTGAAGTCATTCATTGCTCGCATTAAGGAAATCAATCCGATCCTGAACTGTGTGGTTGATGAACGCTTTGAAGACGCTCTGCAGGATGCACGGGAAGTTGACAAACTTATTCGGTAAGAGTCTTTCTTACTTTGAGTATACTTCTTTTTGTGACTTCTTCCCTGAATGATGTTTAAGTTTGTGGTTATAACTGCTTCCCTTCATGATATCCAAATCTCCTATTTTTTTAAATAATTTTGATAATTATTCTCCTGAATGATATATAAAGGTCTGGTGTATTGTTTGGTATAGATCTTTATTGATTAGTGTGTATTTTCATCACAGCTATTAATAATATCTAGAGATCCATTGTGTTAAGTGGCATTTGAGTTTGTTTAAGTGCTACTCTTATTAACTTAAAAGATCAGATGTGTTAAAAAGTGTTTATGCTGTTTGTTTTCACTGATGTCTTTGTATATTGAATGAAACAATGTTCAAGTTTGTTTCTGAAGGTTCCTGTACTAACCTTTGTGTTGCAGCCTTGGTACAGAGGATGAGGCAACACTGGCCAAGACAAAGCCATTCCTGGGTGTGCCATTCACCACCAAGGATTGCTTTGCTGTTAAAGGTTTGTCCCACATCTTGAATAGAAAACTTTGTCAAGCTGGATGTCATTTTTATCACACTATTACTCCCTCCTATAAAAGATCAGGGCTATAAATAACTGATCTTTTGTGCAGTGAGGTTATTGGGAGTCAGTCCTTCATTAGAGGGTAGAGGTAGAGATGTGGAGAAATGCATGCTTTCATAATAGAAGATCAAGCTGGTATATGTATGTAGGTAGATTTTCCCATTTATTCTAGTATATTTGGATTACTGAATAAGGACCTACTGCACCCCACATTGCACTTCCATCTTACACCCTTGTTCTTCCTGGCAAAGATTGAAGCAGACAGCAGGCTTATGAATAGGGAAGGACATGATTGCTGAGGTTTTTATCTTTTGCTATTATTACACAATGTTTGGATTATTGAATGAACAACAGCACTCTACATTACACTATTCCTTTGTTCCTCCTGGCAAGGGTTGAAGCAGACAGCAGGATTATGGATAAGGAAGGACATGGTTGCTGAGGAAGATGCTGATGCTGTAAGGGTGATGAGGGAGGCTGGTGGCATTCCCCTGTGTGTGACCAATGTATCCGAGCTGTGCATGTGGTGGGAGAGTTCCAACACCATATATGGAAGGACCAACAACCCTTACGTTACCTGTAGGATTGTTGGAGGCTCATCTGGTGGTGAGGTGAGTGTGTGGCTGCTGTGGGATTATATTTTTGTATTTTCTCCCTTTGCTTTTCTTTTCATCTGCTGGTATTTTTTTCCTTTCTCCTATTCTTCCTTACTTTTTTAACTATCATCAGCAGGCAAGATTGAAACAGCTGTGGTACAAAGAGGGCAAATCATAGGTAGCAACACTGTGATTATATTTGTCTTCTTTTCTCTTTACCTCTCTTTTCATCTATCCCTCTCCCATTTTTTCTTGTAACCCTTGCCTATCTCTGTATTTGTTTAACTGTCAGTGCTGAATAGACACATTGGCAGACAGTACTGAAATAGCCATGTTACAGAGAGAGAGAGGTGGTGCTGGGTAGTGATTGTCAACTTGCCTCTCACAGGGCTGCCTCCAGTCGGCCTGTGGTGCTCCCTTTGGCATTGGCTCTGACATTGGGGGGTCTATCCGTATGCCCTCCTTCTTCAACGGAATATTTGGCCACAAGCCTACTTACGGTGAGCCTGAAAGGAGTGTTATTTGTGGGAAATGTATGCATACAGTCCAGTATTGTCTTTTCTTTTCTATGTGGTCGCTGATGAAAGCATGTTATAAAATCAGTCATACACCTTTGTTAGTGTCTGTCAGGTAAGAGTGTTGTTCATCCTATAAATGAGTTCAGTTTTCTTCCTATTACCACTAAGTGTTATTCATCCTACTAACATGGAGGAGTGTGTAGTTCATCATGCTAATACTGAGTGTACTGGTGTGCTCCAGGTATAGTGAGCAACCTTGGGCAGGAGCCAGTGGCCTCTGGGGAAGCCAAGGAGTTTTTGGTAACAGGTCCCATGTGTAGGTATGTTCAGGATCTTGGCCCCGTCCTGAAGGTCCTTGGCGCTGGCAACTCCCACATGCTGAAGCTCGACCAGAAGGTTGGTTATAATCCTCTAGCCAGTCCCCTAAGGGTGTAATTAGAAGTGTAATTCCAAATTTGAGGTTGTCTTCAAACTTTCCTCTTGCAACAGTTTTATGTCGTAGAGAATGTAGAAGTAGACAAGGAGCTCCAGTGTACCAACACACCATGTTTGACTCTGAGGGCTTTGCAGGTGGACATCCGCAACTTGCGTTACTTCTACATAGAGGACGACGGTGGTTCCCCATTGGTGACTCCCATACAGACTGAACTCCGAGATGCTCAGCGCAAGATTGTCCAACACCTTGAGAAAGCATATGGTATCAAGGCAAAAAAGGTAGAATATGAAATCCACTCTAATTTCTTATATTTTAAAATGCACTTGTGTTAGTAATGGGGATTGTTAAACTACCTCTTCTTTATATGTGAAGGTTAAAGATGTAGAAATTAATCATAGTACATAATCTGCCGTATTTCCTGATGTGAGATGCCACTTGTAACAGTAATAGGAATGCTTCACTTCTTGCTCATCCTGTCTTAAATGTTCCCTAGTTAGCAATGACTGGGAAGGTGGCAGAGAAAGGGACTGGCCACTCACACCTCTGCTTTTATTAACAGTGCAGTGCAGAGACGATCCCTGGATGAATCATTAGTAATAATCACTTAGATTAGTTTCCCTCATGTGTTAGCTTTTGATGGTACTTGAGGTAAAGGAGTTATGATGATGCAGAGGTTACAGCAAATTAAATAGTAGCAGATTGACTGATTTCTCTTTGATGTTGCTTCAACAGATTACTCTCAAGAAACTAAAGGCATCTGTGCTTATATATTTTGCCAAGCTTGGTAGTGTTGAAGAAGCCCACACATTCTGTGAAGAACTGGCATTGAAAAAGGTAAGACAAGCCAGGAAATCTGTACTGAAATCAATTTAATGTACTTTATTCCCTTATTGTAAGTTATAATAATTAAGGTGATGGTATTTCAATTTGTATTACCATTTTCATTCATGAGTGACAATTTCCAAGTATAATAAAGTTATTGTATACCTCAGGGAAGTATCAATGTGTGGACAGAGCTGGTCAAGTGGTGTTTTAGGTGTTCCAAGCATACCTTTGCTGCGCTGCTCCTCGGTGTGCTGGAGAAATTCAACAACCACAACAAACACACGGAAAACTTCACTAAACTCCTTGCCATGTGTGCTGACCTGAAGCAGGAAATGAAAGTAAGATCATTGAGTGCTGCCTTGTTGGAAGCCTGCAAGTGTTGTAATATTTGAGACAAGCTTTTTGAAATTCTTTGATCTGTTTTTCATGCCAACATAAAAATCTATAACTTGTATTTCTTTGGTATGCAAGGAGCTTTTAGGAGATGATGGAGTGTTGCTGTTCCCAAGCCATCCTACTGTTGCACCATACCACGGCCAGCCACTCTTCAGGCCTTTCAACTTTGCCTACACTGCCATCATCAATGTTATGCTGCTCCCCTCCACACAGTGTCCTCTTGGTCTGGGTTCTGAAGGTCTGCCACTTGGTATTCAGGTGAGAACCACTTTAAGTATTACACTAGCTACTGTGCACTCATAACAGGAAGCTGCTTTTGTTTATACTTTTGTAAGAAAGATTGGAGCTCATTAGACTTGTCAGGGTTTTTCTGTCGTAGAAATCAAATTCATGGTTTCATATTTCCCTCACTTGTCAGCTTGACTGAAGTATAACACCGGAGAAGTTATCAGTATGCACTTAATGAAAGGAAAAATTCTTACCTTCTTTAGCTGTGTAAGATGTATTTCCAAGAAATGTGGTTGTTTGCATTCTTCTCATTGGTCATAATCAGTCTGACAGTTATAGCGCGTCATAGATTTATAAACTAACTAATGCCCCGTGGTCTTGCCCTCCTTTAGGTTGTGGCCAACCACTACCAGGACCACCTCAGCCTGGCTGTAGCCGCTGAGCTTGAGAAAGCTTTTGGTGGCTGGGTCTGTCCATCAGAAGTGAAGTGATTCACCTAAGTAAAGTACATTGATGTCTATTGCATTTTTAAGAGCACATTTTGTCCTATACAGCTTAATCAGTAGTCTTTATTCACTTAAGATTATTGATTTTTAAAGATTTATGTCTCTTTTATCATTGTGTGTTGGACTATGGATAACTTTTGCACATTTATATAGTATTTAAGTGTTGATAACTTAATTATTTTTGTTTATTGTTGATTTTATCAGTATGAATTATTTATTTGAGTACAAGAGGGAACACTGTTGTTTTATGTGGGTAAATGTGGGGTAAGGGAATAGCATAGAATGAAGATAGTGTAATAAGAATGAAGTGCCTGAGAAGCATATATGAAACATGTATGAGGGAGGAATGAGATAGCAAAGACAAGTGTTGTTTCAGTAGGGTTATCAGATTATACAGAGTAGAGAGTGTGATGGTTTGGGGTTGAAGATAGTGGCAGAGTAACATTCAGGGAGAATGATCTGATACAGGGGAGATGTAATTATGATTTAGAAAAAAAAGGTGTTAAAATTGAGTAAAGTTTTTATTAACTTCCTACCCATATACAAAGATAATAATCTCCATGACTAGTACTAAGTGTATGATAATTACTCTTTAGTTTGTTTCAAGGCACAGCTCATAGCAGTTAGTACCCAATGCCAGATACAGCACACTGAGTTAGTCCCTGTTCAAAAACCAAGGTGTGATCCAAGGGTTCCCTCGCTGGTCCATCAATACCACGGCTGGCTTTGTCACCACTGTTTCCCCTGCCTGAATTTACACATTCAGCACAATGCCCACTGAATTATGTTGAGAGGAGCGACAATGAACTATAATTTCACCATCTGTCCTGCTCATTGTCCTGTATTATTAAATGACTCCAACTGTAACTTTATAGCAAAAATAAAATCACATGAGCCACCAGATACACAAAGAAATTCTTGACACAACATTAATAAAATTGTTGACAACTTTAGACATTAGAATATATGAAAATAAAGGAATCCTACATGTGGCAGTTCCTGTAGACACTATTCTCACCACTACAACAACCACTAACTAATAGTTCTGAGATACTCATCAATGGCAGGTAAATTTCAAAAAGGAAAACACTGTAACTTGGCAAAGTCAGCCAGTGGCCAAAATAAGCTCCACGTTCCTCGAAATTTGCCATTCTGTACTTCTAACCTTGATCTCTGAAATCTCAAAGTACTAGGTCAGTATCTTGTGATCTCAATATACCAAACCATTCTTAGGGACCTCATAGTGTAGTCGTGTGTGTGTGTGTGTGTGTGTGTGTGGCATGCCATGAGTATTTGGTCCAGGCTGCCTACTGCTAAAGAGGAGGCATTCTCTTTTGAAGGCAGTGTCATAAGAGTGAGTTTCCCTGAATACAGACATTAAAATCACATTGTAATAAATAAAATTATTGAAGAGAAATTTAGTAATAATATTAGTAGGCCACACAAATAATTCACATTCATTTAAGAAGTTAAAGACAATTTTTATCACAGAAATAAGAAGTGATGACATGCAGTGCTAATTAAAAATCCAGATTAGGGAAAGTTAGTGTTAAAGTGTACAGCCTGGGGAAGAAATCTATGTTGTCAGGGTACAATATAACAAAACACATCCCAATAATTAAAACACAAGCAACAATGACTTCACAGGTACCAAAAGTCACACTGCATTGCCAAAAACAACTATGTATTCTGCAACAAGTGCACACCTTCTATACTACACCCACCTGTAACTCTGGCCACATCAAATATAAGATATACGTATATATCACATTGGGATATAGACTCCTAAAGCCTCCATAATTAGGTAAACTCATTATTTTGTGTTTTGACGACCCAACGCTGCGGGGAAACATACTGTATTGCTCTCGGGCCACTGGGGGGTCTGGGTGGGAGACTCGGGGTCAGGGCTGGGGGAGGAGGACCAAAGGAAGCCGGTGGGGCGCTGGGCCGTCGGAAATCCCGGTACACCATTGCCACCAGCAAATACAACCCACCAACTATTTTTTCAAAGAATCCTAGACAAGTCTGAAGGAAAGGTGTTGCATTGTGAAAGAAGATCCCTGCCTCTCTGATGAACCGTAACCCCACTACGTGAAACTCCCTCACAAAGGTAACCAGACCTATCACCACTGTCATTACCAGCACAACCAGGAACCTGAAAAAATGAAGATAATTATTAACAATTATTTTCTTTACGATTTTTACATTTTTCTTCATATAAGATGGGAAAACTGGCCCGAGGCAACAGAAAACATTAAAAAACCTTACCTAATTGCCTCCTTGATATTGGATAAAGTTAAAGTTGAGGTGATAGTAGAGAGGACAGTGGCTGGCTTCAGACTGGAGAGCTGATGCATCCAGTCCTGAACTAAGTCACTCACACTCTCTAGTTCATTCCTTGAGTCACCTTGGGACGCTTTCTTGATACGTGCTCGCCTTGCTGCTGCCAGCTCACCATCATGAGGGTGAATAGTCCTGGAAATATTGACATCACCTCCAATATTATCACTGGAAATTTCTTATGGATCATTTTGTTTGTCAGAAAATATTAAAGAGAATTAATCAGAAAATGGACACAACAGTGAGCTTTTGATGCCTCGTAAAAATGCCAAGTGAAAGTATATTACCTGATTTCTTTCACCAAGATCATGAGGCCAAATTGAGGCTGCAGTTTTACCCCCTTGACGGTGTACCAGTAGTGGCCAGGGGTTGGGGGTGCCTCCAGCAACACCCACAGGCGGTAGTAAGGAACATCACTAGGGGCTGGAAGGAAGGTCATCGTAACATCACAGTACCAACAAGCAAAAGGACTAGACATCGATCCAAAAATTTCTAAACACCAATTCAGAAAAAAAGGTCAAGAATGCAATTTAAACAGAAGCTTTTTAACTCACCGGTAATGTTGATCCACTTGGTTCCTTCCTGCACGCCTTGAATGCTGGAGATAATGGCCTGTAGCTGATGGTTCATTTCCACTTCCCACTCATCCACTTCTATGACATCCCTGTACCCACCTAAGCTCTCCACCCACTGCCGTTCCTCCACCCAGCCTGAGAAGATTCGCCCACACAGTCGTTCCTCAATGTACTCTAGACTCCCGGGGGCAAATTTGGACTTTATCTTTGTTTTGCTTTTAGACGTCTTCTTCCTCGATGACACAGAGGAATCAGAGTCCTTGCCATCCTTAGACATAGCAAGGCCCTTCTGTCTCTTGCCCTTGCCTCTGGGTTTGCCTGGAGTAGCATCAAGGGGAGGAGGAACTTGTGTGTTGGTGGTTTCTAAGGCTGCTGGTTGAGATTCGCTGTCCAGTCCAGGCTGTGGCTCGTGGTTGTCCTTAGTCAAGCGAAGGGAGAAGACGTGCGTGACAGCATCTCCGGCCTTATCCTCGGAGGTTGTGATGGAAGAACTGTCACTTTCCGCATTTTCAGCCTTGTCATCCCGCAGAGTAAGTAGTCCGACTCTTGATGCACTCTCCGTTTCAGTCTCCAGGGGTTTTGAGCTTTCAGTACACTCCTCATCACATTTGACTACGTTTTGAGTATTTACATTGGTTTCTCTCGTTGTCCCCTGGCTGTTTTGTACTGCCTGCCCAGTGGTGGCATCTGGGTGAGGGAGGGAAGCAGGGACTGGCTCCATCTCAGAGGAGGCCACTTCCCTACTGAGGTCTTGATGCTGGTCACTCTCTCGTGTGTCCCGCCCAGACATGGTTCCCCTGCAGGAGAGGAGACACAGTTGTTACAGAGAGAGAGAGAGAGAGAGAGAGAGAGAGAGAGAGAGAGAGAGAGAGAGAGAGAGAGAAAATTACTGTCAAAAGAAACAGCAGTACAACAAAAAACAAGGCATAAACCGGTAAATTTTGACATTAACACCAGTCTCGAATTGGGCAGCAGGTATGAGTCACCCTGGCCAGCAATCACTCTTATCTGGCTCATACCTTCCTGTACACTGGAGGACAAAGACATTTCCTAACAACAAAGCATTCCACAGCACAAGGGAACGTACGAAGAAGTTAACAAATGGGCTATAAAAGAAGCAAGTACAGTACACAATATGCCACACCACGACTACCAGAGACTCAAGGTTAAAACAAACAAACACGTAAACAAACAAGTCCTTATTATAAATTGTCATTGGTGTCTTTTATCTTGATCATTTTAGTCTTTACGTGAAGGGGTCTGTATTATGCATTTCAGGCGGTGGTGGTTAATGTTATTCTACTCATTCCTGAACTCCAACACTGACCTGAGAGTGACCAGCCTGGCAGAGGTCGCGGGTTATTAATATTTGTATCCTTCAAAACCGAAACGTAATTGTGTTCTCGATGTCTAAGTTATTCTATAATGCTATAAATATATACATGCAATTATGACCATATACAGATAATTGTTTGGTATATTTCCTTTAATTAGAATATTTTATTATTACTTGTCCTTCATCTCACATGTCTGTAATATAGTTGCCCCCTATTATATTAATATTTTTTCTGAATGCAATAAATGACAGTTTCATTTCTACATGTATTTATCCTTTAAAACCCCTTCACTTCTATAATTTAAATTCCAATATATTTCCCTCTATATTCCGTGCTGCTCTTACAAATCTATAAATCTATAAAGGCCTCAGTAGCTTTTGAATCCAAATGAATGCAAATAGACAGAGGATCACCTCAGAATACCACCCGTTCATTGTCTAAAAATTTGAATGTCTCGTGAGGCTTAAGATTAAAGCTTTAACCCAACAGTCTCTACGCGTCTTTCCCGCGCGTTGCTACTACAATTTGGTTTCCTTCAAGCTTTATGATGAATCAGTGACCTCCCTGTCCACTACACCGACTGGAGACACGAGGATCAACTTCTAGACGCCTTCTGTAATGGAGGAAGAGGTCAGCAAGGTGGAAATGTCGGCCAGTCCAGTGTTGCAGGCTAAATTGGTAAGGCGGAACACGAAAGCGCTGAATGGCATCTTTGAATCAGTGTGGAGGGATGCGTAGGGGTACCTTTGCTTTCCCTCACTGATCTCCCTGGTTTGGTGGGTTTCAATGATGATCCTGGCCTTGGCATGCTCCTCTCTCGTCTCTTATTTGGTTTTCCCTTCCATATTCTTGGTTTTGGGTTCAGTACGGAGTGAGGGTTGTCTTGCTTATCTTCCGCGTCGGGTGGATTCAAAGGGTGTTTCTGTTTCTGGTAGTGGTGTGTTCCTCCCCCACGGTGGAATTAAAGGGATTTGTTTGTTGCATCCTTTTTTCTGTTTCCTTGGGTTTGTGGTTCAGGTTGGGTGTTCCATGTGTTCTCTGTTCTATGTTCCCAGAGCTGGCATGTGTTCTCTGGGTGTAGTGTTATTATGTGTCTTTTGGATGGAACTCATTGTTGTTCATTATGTTTTTAACCTGAAATCATTGTTGTTCATTATGTTTTTAACCAGAAACGCATTTTTTACCTGAAGTTTTGAATATGATTAATGTATTTTACTTAAGAAAGGGTGTAGGTATGGAGATCAAAAGTTTAATGACCAGTCTTTACAGTTTTAATCCCCACAAAGTCTATGAAATTATATAAAAATTCTAAATAGAGAGCAGAATAGGTAGGAATACGTGTCATGGTACTATAGCAGTTGAAGATCCGTGGCCCTCACCTAACCTAACCGAACCCAACCTCCTCATCCCACATTCTTGGCCTTAGTGTGCCCTTGTGCTGCCAATATGAATTCTAATGTTAATAATGATAATGTCACGACTATTAGGATAAGAAGAACAAAGGAGGTAGTGATGGAGGAAAGAGACAATAATGACTGAGAGGGGAAGACTGATAAAATTCTTTGTTCGTGTAATTTTGGTATCAGCATTCTCTATAAATACAATTGCTGCCCATACCATCCAACACAAGAAGGTAAAAGTGATTGCATTAATGAGGGGGAAAAAAATATATAAGTACATTACCTAGTTACCCCATCCACTTGCCTTGGACAGAGTGTAGAGAGCCAGACACGTACGCTGTCCAACCAGTCACCAATATTCAAATAAACTTGAGATCAGTTCACATTGTCTTGCATCATGATAGTTCTGTTGGTGATGCTCTTCATAGATCTCTGAGTATTAGTAAAGAATCAAGATGGACCAGTGTTCTCACATTATGACATAAAACTCATTTTCATGTTTCAGCAATCTCTAAAGAAACTGAACTCTTCTTTCGATGAGTTCATTGAAGAATTCAACAAACTGAAGCAATCTTTCAATGACTACAAAACAAAGAGCTTCTTCTTTCCACATCTTGAACTTACAAAACCATTTGCTCAACATTTGAAACAGGTAAGCCAGATATGTATCTTTATATCAGATTGAAGTGTAAATGTAATAAGACTAGCCAGTCTCTCTCCATGGGTGTCTTGTTCCTTAGGGCAGTGTAAAGTTACTAGTATCTTTCCCATTGTCTTATTCCATAGGTAATGATTATATCTCAGGTGGCTATAAATAAACATGACTATTTCAACAAACCACTCCACTCTTACTTCTGTCTTGCTTCAAGAAATCTTACTGCGGCTATGATTATTTCAGTGAATAGGTATAATGTCTTCCAGATTGAGAGTGAGATACAGGTTATGGGTAATTTGTTGAAGAAGGAGGCTAGCAATAAACTTGAGAGAAAAGGCAGCAGCCCAAATGCTTCACTGAATGCAGCTGACTTGCCTGAACTGACTGCACACACACCAGATCACTCAGGTAACTGTATCATTTTTTCCAGAAGTATGCGTATGATAACATAAATCTTGTCAGTGATATTTTTATATGCAGTTCAGTTTTTGCTAGTAACATGTAATTTTTACTCATTTCATTCTCTGCTCATGATGAAGTAATATTTGTGTGTGCAGCCATATAAGATTTTTCCAGGTAATCTTGTCACCATTTTTAATACAGAATTTTCTCTATATATTTGCAAGATTTCTTTTGAGTAATATTGTTGCACATTTTTATTCTTATGAGTATACCTACATGAATGATTGATTATTTTGCACAGAAATCACAGGGAAGGTGAGTGGGTTTGCAGGCATCACTCCCCCGGCCTCAGAGGTTGGCAATGATGAGATCTTGGCCATATCACTAGACACCACAGATAATGACAAGAAGATCGTGGCCACATCTTTAGACACCACAGACGAGGACAGGAAGCGGAAGAGTAGAACCTCCACAGAGCTGCCAATCCCCAAGAGTAAAAGGCCGCGGAGAACCCTGATTGATGACTACATCACCAAGGAAAATGGCAGCAATAACTCAGCAGGTGACGAGGAGCAAGAAGAGGAAGAGTTTGAAGTGCAGAGTATAGTTGATATGAAGAAAAGCCAGGTTGGTGCTTCTGCTTTTCACAAGTAAAGAAGTGGTGTCAAATATTGCTGATGTACTTGAGCGTATATTTTTTTTACATTATTATTATCCTGATTTTTTGTTCTTGTTTTCCATTTTTACTGTTTTTTGTGTATCTTTACAATTATTTTGATTTTTATTTAGCCATGTAGTAAGGCTTTGAAAGGAACACTGGATTCATTAAGGTCTGAACTTGGTCTGCAGGGCAGCTACACTTACCACGTCACCTGGAAAGGCTATGGCCCGGAGGACAACACCTGGGAGCCTTCCTCTAACCTGACCAGCTGTGAGGAGCTTCTGGTGGAGTTCTTTAAAAGCAAGTTCAGACAAAGGGACAAGGAAGATCAGAATGCAGAGGAGTGAGTAACTTAACATGAGCTTGACAACTGTGTTGTGAATAGATTCATGGGTTTTTGTACAAAAGTAAGTTGTATATGTGGATAGATTTTGACATGATATTCTTTGTTCTTTTGAGTCGTGATCTGTGTTTAGTTTTAGGCAGTACCCGTTCTCATCAATTTGTTGTGATATCAACTTAAAATGTATATTCTTTTTGTTCATTTTTCTTGTACCTTTAAGTCTGTCATGTGATTTTGTATAGAAGAAAAACACTGACTGGGCAAGTATTGTGATTACTTCAAATATGTCTTTTGAATGATGCATACTTTTCCTTTTCCAGTTTATCTTTCTTTATGCACTATGACCCAAGCATCAAAGGTGCCATCCGAAGAGCTGTATTTGAACACTATTGTGATGACAGCAGAACAGAGTACCGCACTTTACTGGCACAGATTTTTTCAACAAAAAACAGCATGTCCAGACCCCAGATAGACATTGATGAACTTGTTGAGAGAGCCATTATTGCAAGGAAGGTAAGGCCAAGTAATGAGTCACTACTAACCACTCCATAAGGGATTCTGTCCTAGGCAACATAAAATCATTAAAAAAAGTGTTGTTCCTAAGTGTATAGTGAGGAAGTGATAATCCAAATTTGAGGAGTGTCTTAAAACTCCCCTCTTGAAACAGTTAAAAGTCAGAAGTAGGAAGAAAACAGAAGTAGACATGAAGCTTCAGACTTTAATCATAATTGTACTATTACACTTTTCACTAGACATTGATAGAGCCAATAGTGTGTATGAATGTGTGGTGGTTTGTGTGGGGCAGCCATTAGTGGGATTGACAGCCCAGTATATAGATGGATGTTTAGTCCTCATGAAGTAGTAAGGTGACCACTCTTGATCTGCAGAGAGAGAGGTACCAAAGAAACCTGAAAATGATACTGGAGGAGAAGATTTCACAAGATGTCAAGAAAAAACGAGAGGTGCAGTTAGCAGAGTTGAGGAAGTGGGAGAGGAAGATCAACTCCATCTGCTCCGACCCAGCCAAGCTGTGTGTGGAGAACAACATTGACCTTGAGATGCCTCCCATGGACTTTGTGTACATCAATGAGTGTTGGGTGTGTTCTTCCCTGTGTTTGGATTCAAGTGATACATTGTTTGTTGACACGAGCTGTGTTTTTAAGAACCACATATTTTTAAATTTTATTCAGAATGATCATCTTTATTAAAAACTTAAATTTACAAGCATTGCAGGATGTAAAGATATTCATTGAGAAAGGTGACCACAACAAAGTATTTATGTCCCTACAGCCTGGAGAAGGAGTCACCATTCCATCTGACCCATTGGTTGGTTGTGACTGTGAGGATTGCAGCACCAACAAAAAATGTTGTGCCACACAGATGGGATCTTGGGCTCCTTACAACAAGGCTGGCAGAGTCAAGGTAAAATTAACGTAAATATTTTTTTCCTCTGCTAGGAAGTACATAACCTATGGTCTGTTTGCCCTTTGAGAATATTATCTATTCTGTGCTTGGTAAAAGGGCAGCTGAAATCAAAATGTTTTAAATGGGGGCAGTTTTACCATGGCAACATATGTATGAAATGTGAATTATAACATTTGAAAATATGATGTTTCTTTCCTCTTCAGGTCTCCCTTGGCACTGCTATATATGAGTGCAACAAACGTTGCTCATGTCCCCCTAACTGCTCAAACAGAGTAGTGCAGAAAGGCCGCACCATCAGCCTCTGCATTTTCCGCACTGCCAATGGGCGTGGCTGGGGAGTGAAAGCAATGGAAAACATAAAGAAAGATTCCCTAGTGACAGAATACGTTGGAGAGGTCATAACTTCAGAAGAAGCAGAAAGAAGAGGAAGGATTTATGGTCAGTATTGTCACTTTACTACTGACAAATTAAGTATTCAACTATCCATATATCACTTGAACTACTTTCTCTCTCCATGTACATTGCATGAGATAATTTCAGGATTTACTGTTAATAACTTAATATGTATATATTTGGTTTTATCTCAGATGCTCAGAAGTGCACCTATTTATTTGACCTGGACTATAACAAGGGTGACCAGAACCCATACACTGTGGATGCTGCCAAGTTTGGTAATGTCTCCCACTTCATCAACCACTCAGTAAGTTGGTGTTGTGATTAGTGATGACTGGATGATGTGGTCCTTATGTAATCTTACTTGAAAGTACTCTGATGAAAAGAACAGGAAATCTTAAAATTGCCTGGTATGGTTTGGGGTGTAATAGACAAGACTCTTCCTTTCTACAAGGGGGGAGTGGAGCTAAGAGTGTGAGTGATGTTTGTATGAGTGTTTGGTGATATATCTGTGTCCTCTTACATGATATTGCTAATTAGGTATATAGAAAGAACTATGTAGTTACAGTTTGTTTCCTTTTTAGTATAGGATTAGTCAAACAAAAGTATATTTAAAAGTTTTGTTCCTCTACTTGCAGTGTGATCCCAATCTGGTTGTATATAATGTGTGGGTAGACTGCCTCGATCCAGACATGCCAAGATTAGCCTTGTTTGCTACGCAGGACATCAGGAAAGGTGAAGAACTCACCTTTGATTATAACTCAGGACTGGAATCTGAATCAAACTTGAAGAAAGGTAATTATATGAATAATTAGTAGAATAGAAAAAACTTACATTCATGGTGTGTATCATTATTTGTGTTTCCTTTCATACAGTCGTGATTTTTAACTCTTCTGTTTTACTTTTTAGCATCCCCATTGTTTCTTGGTGTTTCAGAGCCTAAAGAGGAAGGCTTCACAACCCCAGAGAAAAGCAAGGAGGAACAGGATGTTCCCGAACTGTTTTTGAAGACCCCCAAGGGTAACAGAGGACTCCAGTACGGCAAAACTCGTTGTAGATGTGGAGCTGCTAATTGCAGGCAGTACTTTTTTTAATTTTTGAGGATTTTAAGGTACGTGTGTGTGTGTGTGTGTGTGTGTGTGTGTGTGCATGTATGTGTGTGGGTATATCATGAGCTAGACATGATGTATATATTTCAATCCAGTGTTGCGTGAAGATAATTTTCTGGCGCAAATTCAGTATTGCATTTTTTTTTATTAATGTATGAGTTTTATTAAATTTAAGAAATATAATCAGCATTCATTCAGATTACAACTAATTTATTTATTGGAAGTACTCTTTGATTGAAAGTTTAGTGTTATTCATTTGCTGTTACTTGCTCAGGGAATAATGGCCTTGAGTGGGGTGAGCATAGGAAACATTAGTGTGCTTTCTTAAAGTAATGTTATACTTATATAAAAAGAAATAGGTTAACCGTAGGATCTCTCCACTGCTCTATGGGCTACTGGCAAATTACTGCATAGAGTACAAGTGGACGATATTACATTTTTTCCTTAGACTTTTAAGTGTGGAGATGAAGTATAGTAGCAAACAAAGATGTTGTAGGAGACACATATCAATAAGTTGGATGTTGGTCGATTAGTAATAAGATCAAAAGAAATAATCATGAAAATTACAAAATTAGAGTTGAAACATGACAGCTGAGCCTTCGTGGTTGTGGGCAGATGTTTAGCAATGGCAGCAGTGGAGTGGTGAGACTTTGGCGCATTCAGTATTTAGCAGCAGCGTCACTGTGTGTTCTTTTTGTTATACTTTGATAGTTTGGCTTTTGTACATATATAATTTCTGTTTCTAAGATGCATGTAGAGGTACTGTACATGCAAGTATTTTTGGTTCTCATGTATATAAGGTTTTTTTGTTTTATTTAGAATAATTTTATGAGTGCTATTTGATTTTCTTTATTTGTCTTGAGTTGAGGTGTCACTGAACAGTACAAGGGTACCCAATAGTGCTCAAGCAAGTGAAAATGGAAGATGATTATTATATTATGTTACTGAAATAGGACTTCAATAGTGCTATGGGTTATCTAAAGTCAGTGCGGCTGAACACTTAACACGATGTTTATTGATACTAGCAGTGCATTCAAATACTTTGTACTTTCTGCGTGAGCTGAGATCATGCACAACCAGATATAATTTGGTTTCAATGGCCACTGACAGGTTTTGTTGTTCTGATATAATTTGGTTTCAATGGCCACTGACCAAAGTGGGCCATTTTGTTTGAGTTTTGTTGCCCTTGGCCGCCTCCCTTTCTACATGGAAAAAAAAAAAAAAAAAAAAAATCACTGAAACAATGTCCTTTTATGAGATATTTTCATTAAAAATGTTATTTTTTCCATTAATAATTTATATATTGCCCAATACCTTGAAGTGATTCAGTATAGTAATTCATTGCATTCTTGCTCTTTAATTTTATTTTTATATATTCGTCTGAACCTCACCCAACCCATGGTGTTATTTAGTCAAGTATGATGTACTCTCCTGAGTAACATCTAGTCTAGAAAAAAAAAAGGAAATTAACTTCTTGAGAGTAATAGATACATATAGCAAGTATGGAAATGACTCTCCTTAACTGAAATGAGATTATATTTCTTTGTGCCTTGAAGGTTACAGAGGACTGAAGAACACAGTGCATGAAAGTACTGTGAGATCTCCTGATATTGATGTCGTGTCTGTGATACGCAGCGAAATGAAAACTTGATGCTGTGTAGTGTGCAATGAGCCAACTATAAAATGATAGTGCCAATTCTTTTAAATCATTGGATCTGTGGTGTATTGTATTTGACCGTTATTCCAACACCTGGGTTATGCCTGGTGTGAAGGTACAAATGTTAACATCATTGAGTTATAGTTTGTAACCTAGATAGTTCATAAAACTTACTTTATTGTATGCAAGAACCGTTATAGTACAATGTTTGTAATTACCTTATAAAATGTCATGGCCGGAATGAATAGATGCCTGCAATTAGTATTTCTATGATGCATCAAGAAAAGAGTTGTCCCTCGGTATCAGTACAGTTAGATAATTTTCCGTAGAAAGAGTGCATCCATAAACCATTGTAGTATTTTAAGGGATTGTAAGGATGGTATTCCATCCATACATAAAATATACTTTATTATGAAGCTGTTATATATGTTTTAATTGTCCATATAATTTATTTATTTTTTTTACTTGATGCTAGCAGCAGCAGATTGCCATCTTTGTCAACTAGTATATTAATTTAAATCTGCCCACAGAAAGGAAAATGAAATTAAGAAAGCACATTCTTATGTATTAGAATATATATATATATATATATATATATATATATATATATATATATATATATATATATATATATATATATATATACACACACATATATATATATATTATAATGCTGTGAAATATAAAGTGAGAAAGCATTCTATGCACATTAATGCCAAATAAAGCACTAATACCAGCCATCTATATAAAATGTTCAAATAAAAGCTAAATTAGTGGCAATGCTCTCTTGATTCGGCCATAATATGTTAGCAATATACAATAATTAGAATAATTCCATTTCGAGATCCACCAGACGCTGCACCCTAATGCGGAGCGGTCATTGGTCCTCTGAACAGGAAGATTTGCATTTCTACAGCATGAATTGTAAAATATTTCGTTCATTTAGAGAAATAAATGGTTCTCTGTGGCACGTTATGTCAGCTCACTAAAATACCCGAATAATTATAGCACTGGAGCAGCAGGTATACATTCCTGTACTTGCCACGCTCCAACTTTTTTATCACCTCTTTTTTTCAGCATCTTTAAAAAGATGCTATCTGAATATAGACTGAATGGTATCGGGAGTTCGCACACAACATAGCCGCTTATGGCAGTGCACTTCATACGTGGTAATGAAGGCGTGTGACCCAAGCGGGTTAGGTACTTCTTGCTAGCAACGGACGCACCTTGCTGAGGCGACGATGGCTTGCGAACAGGAGTATGGGTGATGAAGGCCGATGTTGCCTCAATTTACACCAACATACACATGTGGCCACTGTCACGTGTAGTCCACCAAAGGTTGCCTGTTACCTGGGGAGGTCTCAGCGCCGCATCACCGCCTCGTCCAGCATACGTTGCTCTTCAGCTCAGGAGGTAGTTCTGCATCTCCGTCACGCTATCACCTCGCTTCGTGTAGTCACTTAGTACTGCCCATATCCCAGCTAGTGTCTGCTGCTGTGGCGACTATCTGTGCTATGACGACTATCTGTGCTGTGACGTCTGTGAGTGTGTTCGCGGTACACTGTATCATCAGGCTGAACAGTTGAGCTGTGCCGCCGCGATGGTCTGTGGTGGTGGTCATCCGGGCTGAGAAGGTCATTAGGACTTCGGCGACTACTGCTGCTTGGACTCTGGCGTCTGCTGCTGCTGCTTGGACTCTGGCGTCTGCTGCTGCTGCTCGGGCTGTGACGCCTGCTGTCGTTAGGACTGTGACGTCCGCTGGGGCTTCGGCCATTTCTAGAACTTGCATTTTGCTTATGTTTGTGGCAGTGCGGGCAATGGTGTCGGAATGGACTCCTACTGCCGCGGAGACTGTGGTGTCTCTGAGGGCTGCGTCGTGAGTGCGACCGCTGGTATCTGTGTGGGCTGAGGTGCGTCTCCTTTTGACGGTCTTCAGGTGGACTTAAGTAATCACGACGGCTGGCGTGACCTCTGTCATCTGAACGACCGTGACCTTCGTGATCATGATTCTCGTGGTGTCCATGAGTCGCGTGACTGTCATTGCCGGTGGAGTGGCGTCGGGTGGCCATCGTCCCAGGCGCTGTCTGGTGCCGGACTGTCAAAGCGAGGCGAGCGAGAGGAGCAAAGACCGCAAGTACGGTGCCAGACTAACCCCGTACGCCACCTTTTGCTAAGTAGGTGTAAGCCATATCAAAGGGTTACAGCAGATTACAGAATTCTTGGCGTCTAGTTGCTCTCCGTGAGCAAATATACACCCCTGGCAAGATTCCCTACCTGAGGATGCCAGGTACTGCGTCGGGCCACCATGGTATTAGAACAGAAATTACCTTTATATATTTGGCTGCGTTTGGAAAGTTCGAAGGATGGTATTTGTTGAAGACGAACACACTGCAAATTAAATTTTAACGCCTAGGAAACGAGTGCGATGTTAGCGGTTATTGCGGCAGGGACGACAAAAACGCGGCCTCATGACAAGTAGCGAGGCTTGGCAAGTGTTGGCGGGGGGCGACCCTTACAGACGGCACGGGACTGCTGCTGCCGCTGCTGGGCCCTATGAATAGTTATTCTCGAACTTGGAAGCCGTATGGCGAAGGTTTATAGAGGTCTTAGTATCTCACCCAAAACACATGGTGAGTGCTGGCCTCTATGATGGTGGTGATATTTCTGGCCATATTACCTAAGACAGTTACTTGGCATTT
Organism: Callinectes sapidus; assembly: GCA_020233015.1. Lineage (NCBI taxonomy): Eukaryota > Metazoa > Arthropoda > Malacostraca > Decapoda > Portunidae > Callinectes > Callinectes sapidus. The sequence goes on along the minus strand of CM035202.1, from coordinate 3,912,007 downwards.
TACACACACACACACACACACACACACACACACACTTTCTCATTCTGGATCTATCATTATGATTTCCATAGATTAAGGGGAAACATTATGTAAGCACTACATCATTATAGACGCAAACATGCATGTGCGCGTAATATGTTATTTATATACAAACTGCCACATGTTAAGCATACTGCACCTTCCTTCACCTTCACTGTCGGATACTGATTGTTTGGTCTCATGTGGGGTAAGGTCAGTAGGACAAGCTATTATTACAAATACAGTATTTTCAAGAGGATATTTGAGCTATTGTTCGCATATAGAGAGCGTTAAGCAATATGGCACTTGAAATAAGAAAGATAGAGATGAATAGGACCTGAGCTCAGATAGCTGTAATTATTATCCATTAGTGGGGCTCGATCCTCTGGGTGTAGCTGACAAAATGCATGGTCAACATGTCGCAGAGGATATGTTTGAGGCAACACACACACACACACACACACACACACACAGGGTTAGCAAGACTCTTAATATTGAACCAGACTTGAATCGCCTCGAGACACAGATGGCAGCAGCAAGCAAGACCGAAATATCAGGTCTAATGGGCGATACTTTCTTCTTCTTTCAAATGCTTTACAAGTTCCTCAAGCTTGTGTAGAATGCTTCTCGAACTATTTGCAGTCATGAACGCTGCCTCGGAAACACACAGCCACAATTATGCTGAGTATATAGAAGAAAAAAAAGGATGCAAAACAAGACACTGCACTAAATAAAGCGAAGAATTAAGAGTCTCGTGAACATTAAAACTACACTCAATTGTATTTTTTCTGTGTTTTGTGGAGAGTGCTTTTATTCAGAAAGAGAGAGAGAATCTACACTATCTCACCCATTATACGTTTTTAGCATCGACCTAAATATTTCTTTCCGTTTCTCTTTTACTTTTTCTTTTCTCTTTCTATTTATGTACTTTTTTTTTTCGTCTCACGTGGCGTCCTCATGCTGTAGTCCAAATCTCTTTTTATATATATTTGTTTTTGCCATTATTATTATTATTGTTATTTTGATTTATTATTATTATTATTATTATTATTATTATTATTATTATTATTATTATTATTATTATTATTGAAGTTATTACCTTTACTAGATAGGAGACTTCATTAACAAGTTTTAGATCTCTTGCCGCCCACCGCCGCACTTGCCACCCATATCTCTCCTCCTCCTCCCCCTCCCCCTCCCCCTCCTCTTCTTCCTCCTCCTCACAGTGTGGTGTGTTGGTGGTGTCATGTAAGCCTCATTACCCTGCCCTGCCCTGCCCTGCCCTGCCAGTTTGATCTCCTCGCTTCCTCAACATCCCGACATCTCCTAGCGTAATACAGTAAGTTTATGAGTGGTGGATAAGTAGATTCCATTCTTTGTTATATATATTTTCCTTTTCGTGTTGTTATCTCATTTCTCATTCCCTTCTCTGTTGATTGTTGATGCTGCCGCCAGCGGTACCTTCCTACACCTTTATACATTCAGTAAATCAAACCACTCTTTTAGGTAGAACTGTATTAACGCTAAATACACTGTCTACTTTTTATTTATCATTTATTTAGTTATCGTTATTACTTTTAGAAGGAGAGGACTACAAAGCATTTCTTCCTCTTCTTCCATCACATGATGTCTACCACATAGAAGGTCCTCCACAGTACGCTAATAATTGACGTCCCATTACAGACAGACAAAACAATAAAGCATAATTCTCCATAGCATCTGTCACGTCTTCCAGTGTATTACCACTTCAATTAATTTCGTCTATTGTAATATTTCTTATTCTATCAGTCATGCTTGCAAATAGTAGGCAACAAACCATTGTAACCATTAGCAATAAACCCTCAAACAAAAACACGAATTGTAAACCGCACCAGTATAGATGACTGAAACGGATCATGTAAAGATACTCAGAGCCTACAACCACACTAATAATTGCTTTATTACGTCTTACTGTTACTTTCTACAGAGTATTGGGGAGCAGGTGGTGATGAAAACCTTAACCTCTATACCTGGGACTGGGAAAGCCTTCAGTACCCGAGGTTGAGTCAGGAGCGATGTGTGCCTATTGACCTTGTGAAAAAATGAGTCTTGGAAGGTGAGTATACGTGTGGGCCATCTGTATCATACTATTGAGATACGCATTCTTCCATTGGCTATTGTGTATTTCAATTTGCTGTGGTGGAAATGTATTAATATGTATTTCATGGAAGGTTGACGTTTGGCCTCGCCTGTCTTATCTCATTCTTTGTTTGTGTATTGAGAAATGCGTGTATTAGCCGCCTTTATTGTAGCGGTAAGAGATTGAGATTTCCATAAGATATTGTGTATTTCTCCATGCGGAACCAGAAATGTATGACTGAGGTATGTGTTGGATGGGGGTGGGGGGTGGGGGAGGGCAGTAAGATTGTGTCCTCTTCTGTTTTCTTATCTTATTCGTTAGTGGGTCGTGAAAGAGAGATATAGGTCAAAATGCACAGTGTTCTGTTGGTAGTATCTCCGCTGAGTACACTTTCTTTGTCCTTCATGCACGGTGTAAGAATGTAGAGAAAGATCCAGTGTCATTCCATCATTTCAGTAATTACAGTACATCCGTCCCCCCCTCCCCCCCTCCTTCTTATCTTCCCCGATCAATCATCAATCACATGAACATGGAGACCAGTTGGAAAAGTGGGGATTTTAGGTGGGGAAAACCAAGTCCTTATGAACACTAACCTACCTAATTGGCACTTGTGTTGATGTGTGGTCCATGTGATGCCAAGTTGATTCACGTAGTTAGCTTTCCACAAAGATGTGTATAGGTGTAAAATGGTTTAGATGAGAGAGTTCTGGAAGCAGTGAGCAGTTAATAACCATCTTGCAGAACCAGAATTACAACACTGCGCTGTTTGTTCCAGCTTGTATTATGGCTGAGCCTGTTGAGGATGATGTGAGCCTTTTGGGATCACAGGAAGCCACAGAACACCACCTTGAGCACACCACAGAATACTCAGGCACCACCAAGGAGTACCGGTCAGCACTGCGGCCGCCCCCACTCACTCCTCAGCCCCGGCAGGAGAGAAAGCACATGACTGCTGGGTGAGGGTGTTTGGAGGCCTCTGGCAGGCTTTTCTTTTGTCTGGTTGTAAATACTTGAAGATTAACTACCCTCGTTGTTTTAGGACTGGGTGAAGCTGTGTGTAGGCTGTGATTATGTAAAGACCAATTACATGGGCTATTTTTAAAAAGTTAGAATAGATTTGTATAGATGATGTCACTTATGAAAGTCAGAACATGAATTTTCCGTGGTTTTTCTTTCTTCATTGCTAAAAAAATGAGAATATGTAAAGATAAGGGAGCCACAAAAAGTCATCGGGCTTACATTTAACAGTCTTACCTATTTCCTTCTATGATTACCTTCCATAATCTAATATTTAACAATTCCCAATGACTTAGCACTATTAACATGATTACTGAGTCTATTCCATTCATCTAAAAATGTATTATAATTTTGTTTCACTCCTTATTCTGCCATATGTGATTGCATGAGAAGATTAAAATGAATTGCATGTTGTTATTATTGTTTTGTCTTTATTTTGCAATCATTCATGTCTCGTCCTATATTTCACAGTATGGAGGTCTGATTTACTCACTGACAGAGTTAATCAGTGTTGCAGTGTTAGTGGCTTGCTAATACTTCCTAATGCTTTGTACAGACGTGTGTTGGGAGGGAGTGTTTCCCCTTACTCCTCCACCAGCCCTGCCACGAGTCCCCGCACTCCAGAACCATCCCCTAACTACAATATTGATGCCTCAGGCTCCACCTATGCCCTGCAGGTACACACTCCTTGTCTGTTCATATACTACTACTACTACTACATGTATTCACTTATGTACAGTTGGTCTTAGTGCTTTCATTCTTCTGTGTATATTGTTGGTATAAATTATTATTCTGTTCATATTATGTCATGCAAATTAAGTGTTCTTATGTACATTTTTCCTCCTGTTGTGTGTCAGTGTGCTGATAGTGACTTGTGGTAGTGGGTGTTTGTGAGTATCAAGCATAGAGGTACTCAGCACACAGCACACACTCACCTCCTTCACAGACTCACATTCATACGTACAGCCACACCTGTTTATTCCTGTCTTCCCTATGACCACTCACTCTTATACAGAGACACATATGCACTCTAAACCTCTGTACCACTTCGCATCTTTCCACAGACTCACACTCCTTTCCCATAGCCATACATCTATACACAGGAATATATTTATGCACTTCTAACCTCCTTACTTCTCAATACTCAGACTCACCTATGCACTCCTGTTTATCTTATGACCACATTTCTTCACATAGAGACAATCCTATGTGTTCTTATCTTCTTCCATAGCTTTACCGGTTTGCAAAAGTAGCACACAAATTTTTTGCTCAATTACAGCAACACTTCCTAGAGATTTAATGAGTTAGAGGCTCAGGATTAGAAAGTGCACATTGCTTTGTACTTTTGGCTAATGTACAGCTTTTTTTCATTATGTTGATAGTTTTACTTCAAAATATTTTACCTCCAGAACTCTATAAGCTAGTTTTAAATATATTCCCACTTATAGTCAGGTGTTGGTGCTGTGACAGAGTGTATGTATGTATGTATGTTTTACTAGACACCAGCATTCCACACTATGATGTTTCCTCCCCTGCACCTCAGGTTGCTCTCAGAAACATGAAGGACCGATACCACAAGCTGCAGAGGAAAGTGTCCCTCTTAGAAGACGATAATCAGAGACTCATTACGGGCAAATCTGAACTTTTTGGAGAGATTGGGAAGCTGCAGGTACTTGCTTGTAGTTTGCTTGGGGATTTGTGTTTTATTCAAGGCAAACCAAACCATTTGCCATTGTACATAGCCTTACATATGCTAAAACTGTTATTTTAATGGCACTGGTCAGCACAGCACAGTAAAGGTTTATTAATGCCTTGGTGGAGGGGTTTAGTGTTGTGTTGAGTGTAAAGCTACTGATGCCAGCCTTTCAGGACAAAGGTTGGGAGTGGGGACTTCTAGTGGCTTGAAGAGCAGCTAGACACAGGTGGCTTGAGCCCACACATGGAAGTGACATTCAGGTTGTTTTGTTTTGCCAGCAGCCTGTATGAGGTCACTGCAGGACAAAGTGTTCCTAGTTAAACCTCACATAAGATGCACAATACTTGACTTGATGCTTTAGCACTGAATTGTGTGGCTAGTTCTTTAGGCTTGAGTGTGTTTGATAGTTGATTGTTCTCTCACTACAGCTTATCAAGGGTATAATAGTTCTGGCGCCTGCATGATGCAAGTCACACTCACTCTCAGACTAATCCAGGTAGTAAGAATCTACTCACCACTGTCTGTCTGTCAAGTAGGAGTTGGATGACAATATTCTTGTTACTGTTATTTGAAGTATTCATTTCTATCACCTGATCAGGAGAACAGTATAAAACTTAGAGAGAAGAATTTACAGCTGAACCAAGAAATACACTCCAAGCATCAGGAGTGCTGCAACCTGAAGGAGAAGTTCACCACACTGTCCACTGAGAACATGAACCTCAACAGGCAGCTGGCCAGGAGCACGCAGGACAACCGCCGCCTTTCCAAGCAGGTCAGTGTGTTGGTACTAGCCTGTTACCATATAGAAGAACATAAATGAAGGTTAACTTCCTTGTATAATTATTCTTTCTGGCTTCCTCCTGTCTCCTTGAGTTTAGAGTTAATAGACCTCGGCTTGTGACTATGTTATTGATTATCTTCATATGTAAGGGTAAGCCAGCTCATCCTGCCATCAGGTGAACGTCTTGAATGAAGAAAACAAAAGGCTGAAGGAGAAGCTAAGTCTCATTGCCACACAAGTGAAGGCACTGCCAGGAGGAGCTGGTCTTGCTGCCTCAGCCTCAGAGCTCACAACGGCCTCCAGACACAAGATTTCCTCCGCTTCAGGTTTGCCCAAGAGTATTTTTGTTTAGGTTTTAAGGTAAATTTATTTATTTATGTTGGTTTTTTGCTGCCAGATTTCTTCAAAAACTATATCTGGTTCCTGCTTGTTTTTCTATGTTTATTTGTTTCTTATGTTTGTGTTTGCAGTAAGACTTTTTACTAAGCACTATTTCTCTTGTTTCTGCTGGTTTTCTATGTATGTTTATTTCTTATGTTTGCTTTTTACAGTAAAATTTCATCAAGATATCATGTCTGTTGTTTCTGTTTGTCTTTTTATGTATATTTATTTTTTGTTTGCTTTTGCAGTAAGATTTCTTCATCATTTGGTGTGATGGTGTTTTTTCTGTTCCTTCCAGATGATCTTGATAGCTTTGAGGACTTGACAGCCAGGTTCCATCCATCATACAGGGATAACATGTTGGATGGTTATGAGGAGGTGACTATGCCATTCTTTATGTCCTTCTTGATCATTTCTCGTGGTGAATTTCATGTTTTAAGTTTGTATATTGGAAGAAGACAGAATACAGTGAAGAGTATGTTCTTTCATCCCCAACTGTTGCACTAATTACCACTGTAGTATTCTCAGCACATAACACTTCTTTCTAAATAGGTAATAGTTTTAGCATGGGACTTCCCTACTTTGTGTGTAACAGGTGAGCAGCACCGAGCTTGGAGAATCGGCATCATTGTGGAGCAGCAATCACACGGAGGAGGAGCAGATGGTGCAGAATGCCACTCGTCGTATGAAGGAACTCCTGTCCTGCCTACAAGACCAGAACCATAGCCTGTTGCTCCTGTCCCCCATCATACACTCCTTGCCACATTCCTCCAGTTCACGAAGAGGTGAGCTCAAGTGATAAGGAGTCAAAAGATGGAGATGAAAGCCAATTAAAATCCACTTGAGCTTTGTTGATTGCTTTAGTTTAGTAACAAGTAGTTGTGTGTGTAGATCCCTGCTTTGATTTGACTCTTATTTGTGTGTGTCACTTTCAACGTTCCAGCGAATTCTGAGGGAAGTAAAGATGGAACAATGCTGAGCCAGAGGGACCGTGACCTCTCAACGCTCACACTCACTCCCTCAACTCATAGCCAGGGGGATGATGCAGCCCTCCAGAAGGTGCAGGATGATGAGGGCACCTGCCAAAGCCGACTGGCCACCTATGGATCAGTTCTTCCTTCTAGCTTTGTGTCTGGTGGAGGCTCCAATGGGTCAGTGGTACTCAGTGTGGTAGTCTGAGCAAGAATTTTGTCGTGAATTGTCCCTTTTCTCCTTAGAAATATAACCAAATGCATGTTTTTTTGTGGAAATGTTAGTTGACTGGTAGCCTCTGAATTGTGGTGTTAAGTGTTACTCTTTTATAAAGTTATGGGACGTAACACACATGCTCATGATCACCAGCAGCACGAGGCTTGAGAGGCTTGAGGGCATGAGACACGAGAGCAGCGGAGACAACAATGTGCTGGTGGAGGTGGGCTCTGGGACACACGAGAGACCACAGAGTCCCTTTGACTGGAGACAAGTTCAGGTAAGAAGCTTTTGTTGATGTAACACTATTAAAAGTTGTGCTTGGAATGTGATGAGAGAAAACACAACGTAAAGAAAGGACCTAAGTAGTTTTGCTGTGCTTCTTCTCACAAAAGTAAAGAGAAGAGTTCTAAAACTATGATGTGATGCTCAAATAAAAGTGTTATTATAATTATTGAGTTGTATGTAAAAGCAAAACCCTTAGAGCTATAATTTGATGTGTAACTAAAAGCATTATTTATGAGTTGTTAGTAAAAAATGCAATTCTCTCCTCACAAGATGAGTGACGATGAGGGGCGCGAGGGTGAATATTTCCGACCAGACACTCGGACTGTCAGCACTTCACCCGACCCAACGCTGGAGGTGGAGGATGAGCGCGTGTGTCCAATGTGCAATGCTGTGTTCCCGAGGGTGATTCCACAGGAGTCCTTCGAGTCCCATGTCGTCAGTCACTTTGAAGTCGAGAACGGCTTTGAGGTCATTTCTTGAAGCCTCGGTGGTGGTGGTGGTGAAACTTGCGTATCACAAAGAATAAGTGATGGTGGTGCCTTTCTTTTAATGTGCATTGTATTTCAGACTGTGATATTGAACATTCCTGGAGAGACTGTCATCTTCTCTCTTACTCATTGACAGGCTGTATTGGAAGTCCTTTGGTTTTCAAGGGTACTTCATGATTCTAGTGACAGTGTAATGAGGATCATTCACTTTTGGGAGCAAGATTAATCATCTCTGTGACATTTATAGATAGTCCTGATGAAAGAACAAAACATTTAAGTCTTGAGTAACAAATGCTAAACTATTGACGATACCTTTGTAGATCTTTTGATATTCATTTGGAGAAACGAGGAATGAGTGGAGTCCAGGTAGCTCAACACTAAACAAAAGTAACAAGTGAGTACAGAAGAGAGCAAGAACTTCAACTAACATTTCATAGCTCTGTGGTCCTTGTCTCAGCTTGTTCCACTGGTGTTTTGGGTTGCAGGAAACATCAGAGGGGTTTTGCACGACAACTGGTAGCTGATGGGGTTGTGTGATTCAGTGTATAGAACCCAATTCCAGACGATTATTTAGTATGCCTACCATTTTGTAAGTGTTATGAAAGGTAATCCTTGCAGGTGGAGTTCTCAAGTTACAAATTACTTAAGAATTGTACATATTACTGAATTTTGTAAGATACTGTTGCTCATTCGTTAAAGTCTTTAAGATGAGGATCTTCATATGATTGAAATAGTATATCTATAATGTAAATATTTATAAAACTGTTGATGCTATATGATATTTAGGAACATTTTTAAATGAATATTTCTCTCTGTCCATGGCATTATAGTGCATAGATAGATTTGCCAAAGCTCTTTGTTTCTGTTCTTTGTCTTGTTCATTATCTGTGAGGTATTATTATGGCAAAGTATTTGTTTTAGTTATTTTTCCAATATATCTGCTGCATTTATAATGTGCTCTATTATGATAGTTCTATTGTTATGAATAGTATGGCAGGAAATTCTTTAAAAATTATGTATATTTTAAAGTTCAGTTTTTATATCCTCAGTAAAATTATTATTACAAGTTGGTGTATTTCAGTGCCTGTGGCTTCCTGCAGATGTTGGTGATCCCTGTTCACTATTTGTGGTGTATTCTTCACTATACATACATGTATGTAGGGATACAATGACCAAAATCATATGTACATTTTATTTATAGTAATGCAAGAATAGAGATTACAAATCCAGTATAGTATTGCACTTTTTTGTTTATTGTGATTATGGAGAGCCTCAGTGTAGTACCAGAGGCGTCCATGTGGTGCTGTGTGGCAGCAGGGAAGGAGAGTGCAAGACAACTGCTTCTGGTAACTTCACTATGTTTACTGGCAGTGTAATTTTAAAACTGCTGCAATGTATTTGTATTTGTTCAGAGCTTGCAAGTTTGCATATCATTAGACAACAGATTGTCAATCTCATGGCACATGTTTTGACCTTCACCATATGCTACAGAGCCACTGCTGTGTTGATGATCAGTCTATTGTTGTCTGTCTTTGAGGGAAAATGTGTCACACCGGCTTCCTCATCTCTATTCTTTTCATTTATAGATGGAGGCAACGATGCCGTTTGAAGCGTATTGTCTTTGGATTCATCCTGGCCACGGACCAGCAGTCTGATGAAGGGTGCTGGCTTGGGTGGATTAGGCACCACATAGCCTTCAGGAACCTCAATGAGCGTTCCACCTGAGAGCACCACCTCACCCACACCAGGCCGAGCCTTGGCACTGTGACCCGCCCAGGTGTGGAATGGCTCCCGCTCCTTATTGCTGCTGCCATTGCCATTCGCTGGCTGCTTCTGCTGGCTGCTTAACTCTGTGTCATTCTGAACTGCTGGAAAATTGACATAGCCTGATTTCTCCACAGCAGTGGCTGCAGAAGGTAGTGAAACTGGCTGACCAGGAGGAGACTCTGATCCTGCTTGTGTAGTATCAGCAGTGGCTGAGGCCAGGTCAGGTGTGGAGCGGCTCAGAGATTGGACTGTACTGCCATGCTCCTGGCTGCCTTGCTGTACCTGGCCAAACTTGCGGTGACGAGCTTTAGAGGGCGGTGGGTGCTTGAGGTAGGTTCTAACTGGTGTAGAGGTGGGTGTCTCCTCCCCAGTGTAGATGTAGTTATTATTGTCACTGTCTTTGGGAGGGACATGAACACTCTTGGTGAGGCCAGAGCTCTTGAGCTGGTGGAAAGGAATATTCAGGTTTACTTCTGCTGGGTTCCTGTTGGGCTCTGGAGTGTTCCCAATGGAGACGTTAAAGTTTGAGTCACTGCTGGAGGGAGATGGCAGTTGTGGTGGTGGGGACCTGCTGGGTGGTTTTGATCTCCTGCCACCACTATTTGTTGGGTCAACGGGAATCGGGTTTGGGTAATCGTAGCCAACGAGTGACTTGTTGGTGGCCGTGGGTGGGATATCGTACCCGGGGTGAAAGTCTGGCATGTCCTTGTGTTTCTGTAGAAGGCGGCTCTGCATGAGGGAGAGATAGGCCGCCTTAGGATCTGGATTCTGGTTCTGTGGATCACGGCCATCTGGAGCACTGAGTGGAGTGAGGTAGCCTGAGGAGGTCACGGAAACGGAGCGTGCTGCCCGATCTGAGTCTGCTGGCAGCCCTTCCCTGGAGGTCGCTGCACTGCCGTTGTTCCGAGCTGTTCCTGTGCCCGCCATCACTGAGGTGTGGCCCGAGAACACTGTCACGGGGGATGGGGCAGAGATGGTGCTCACCTTATGCAAATCATGAGTAGACCGGGATCGCCAGGCACTTTTACGGCGGCAGCAACGGCGTGGCCAGCAACAGCAGCATACCAGCAGCACTATCACTATTGTGATTGCACAAGAAATGGTGGCAGCAATGGTGGCAGGGAGGACTACATCCAGCTCAACAGGTGTCACCACTTGGCGACACAGAGGTGCTGGATTGAAGGGTGATGTCCTGAGTCCCTCCACTGCCCGCCGGCGCCTTGTCTGGTAGGTGTAGATCTGTGTCCGTGAGCCAGAGGAGAGTGGTTGTGCTGGTGGTGGTGGTGATGATGGTACTGGTGAGGTTTCCTCAAATTCATAGATAAATCTCTGACGTGAAGGTCTGGAGTGGGCAGGAGGTGATGGCACTCCCCGGCGTGGCCCAGGGTCACGCACAGGGATGGTTGGGGGCAGACCGAAGGGTGGCACCAGCCCTGAGGGGCCTGAGGGCAGGGGGATCCTCTTGCCTGAACTGGTGTATACAAATCCCCCACTAGATGGAGGATGGGAGGGGCGAGGGGGACGGGTATTGGAGACTGGAGGGAGGTTAGGAGGGCCAGGAGGGAAGTTTGATGGAGAAGGAGGAAGGTTGGGAGGGGCAGGAGGGAAGTTACGAGAAGCAGGGGAATGATCAGGAGAGATGGAAGGAAAAGTGGAGGGAGGGTGTGGTGGAAAGCTGTGGCTGCTTGTCACATCTGGAACATTGGAGGGTGGCTTGCTTTCAGGAGGAGGCAGAGTAGTGTGGGTAGGAGATGCAGCTTGATTGGGATGATGGGGAGGCAAGACTGCTGGCAGATTACCAGTGTTAGTCTCAAATTCCTCATGGTCACCATCTTTTATAGAATCTACAACTTGTGTAGTGGTGGGCAGGGTCTGTGAGTGTGCCTCCCATGGCAAGGGCTGTAGGTGAGACATGTCCTGTTGTGGCCTCTTGCTGTTGCTCCCTGCCAAGGCCTCCATCAACTCTTCATCAGTCAGAGTGTCAAGACAGAAGACATACTTAGAGCCAGCCTGGAGACCCTCAATGGAGTAGTTGTTTGTAAAATTTTGTAGAGGTTCTCCTCCGCGGCTCACCAACACCACCTCGGTCTCTTCTCCGTCCTGATCACTGCGGCGATAGGACACTCTCCATCCCAGAGGGCGCAGCAGCTGGCTCTCGTGTGGCACCAGGGGTCTTGCTTGATCCTCCCTGGGAAGAACAGTGATGTTCCAAGAAAGGGAGGCTGAGTGGGGCTCACTCCACACTGTGAAGGCTTCAGTGTGGATGTCATAGTCTTGTGTAGAATAGGACTGCAGGGCCTCAGGTTCAGCAGCAGCAGGAGGGCCAGGAGAATCAAGAGGTGGGGGTGTAGAAAGGGTGGAAAGAGTGGTGCTGTGTAGGCAGTGGCCTGTACGGGTATACAGGCGGTGGCTCTGTACTACTGTGAGACAGATTACATAAGCTGTGTCTGCACTGAGTCCTCCCAGCACCTCAGCAAACAAACCATCACCAGGAGTCCACTGAGGCTGCTCCCTCCTGTACCTCTCCAGCCTGAGGTGTGTGACTTGAGCCTCACTGGGGTCCTGTGTCACATTCCGCACCGTCACAGCCCAGGACAGAGGCTGCAAGGGAGGGCTACTGAGGGAGTAGAAGGCAGCATTAACCCTCCAGGAGATAAGGAGGGCTTGTGTGGTGAGGGCCGTGGCATTCAGCAAGCGAATAGCCATGAATGCATCTTTCAGTGGCCCTTGCACATCATCTCCAATGTGCACCACCTGGTCCTCTTGGCTGCTGCTCAAATCATCCTCTGGTGGGCATACTTCAGAGGCTGAGAGAGAGAGAGAGAATCATTAAAAGATTTGGAGACAACTAATATTCATTCAACTTTTAAAATTCCCTTACATACACACAGACACATGCATACACATATTAAGCCTACCTGAGAGGGAGTCAAGGTGATGGCGGTAGAGGTGTATGGGTGAGAAGCAGACAGGGGCGGTAATGGTGATGGAGGGGAGGGGGGTGTTGTGCTGCTGCAGGATCCAGGCTGCCTCACAGGTGCAGCTCCAAGGGTTATCTGCGGGTGTGAGCTGCTCATTAGCTCCATTCACCTGGCAGACTGAGTTGTGTGTCTCCTAAACATTGTAGGCTTTGTTACAATGACCGACTTGAATAGATTGGACTGATTAACATTGCTCTATAATGACTTAGACTGATTGACTGACTGCTATAGACTGACTTCCAGGAGACTGACCAGGAACCTGAACTGCTGTCTGAAAAATTTGAGCTTTTAAACATACGAACATTTCCTTATTTCAGGCTTACCTCCGAGGTCAAGATTTAGAAGGGAGGACGGGAGGTCAGACTGACGAAGGGAGGTCAGCAAGTTGTGACTCAGGTCAAGGTGGAGCAAATTAGCCAGGTTAGTGAAGGCTCTGCTGGGCACTTCTGTAATAGTAGTAGTAGTAGTAGTAGTAGTAGTAGTTGTTGTTGTTGTAGTAGTAGCAAAAAGCGTGTAATAATATCAAATTACGTAAATATCAACAAAGGAACAGATTACCATAGTTACTACCTTTGATGGCGTTGAAAGAGAGACCCAGGTGTGAGAGGCGAGGCAGGGAGCGCGTGTCCTCGGCAGCGGCCCAGAGGTCAAACACGGACTGGCTTAACCTTTGACCCTGGCTGCTGCTGAGCGTCTTAGGGAATAGCATAGAAGTTCAGGGTGTCAATAAATGCAGATCTCACTCATTGTCTAATTCTTATTTATATTATTTAATTACAATTACTACTATCGCTTTCCTCACCTAATTTTTTATTCCGTGTTTACCAACGCATCTTTACTTTACGCATCGTCTTTACTATCTTTTCATCTTTGTGTCTTATCACATTCCCACTCTGTTCTTCTTTTGGGTTCCATGTTTCTAGTCTTACCTGGCCCAGCTGATTATGGTCCAGGTAGAGGTGACGGAGGGCTCGCATTGAGGAGAGCACCGTCCCCTCTGCCACACGATGAATCCCATTATGTCGTAGATCAAGAATTTGCAGACGAGTGAGCTTAACTATTTCTCGTGGCACGGAGTGTAGGCGGTTGTAGGAGAGGTCAAGGTGGACTAGGGTGAGGGCGTGGGAGGCCAGAGCATCAGGTAGAATCTCCTCTAGTCCTGAGTCGACGATGGTAAGGCGCTCCAAGGTCGCCGGTGGGCCAAAGAGTGTTGGGGTCAGCTTAGGAACGTCGCATCCCACGCATTCTAGTTCCGTTATCTCTGAAGACTCCCAACTGCAAGGTTTACAGTGTTTTTACTCACTTTACCATCGTCAGGGACAGAAAACCTTCAATATACCAGTGTAGGAATGTATAACGGGAAAGGAAAGGGGCTGAATTAAGAGGAGCGTGATAAATGGAAGGCAGAATGAAGGAAGGACAAAAGACAGTGAGGGAAAGACTGATCCCGCGTGGCGACCTGCTAACGGGAGCAACTGGAAGACAAAAGTGAAGGGAATAGGATGAAAGAAAAGACAAAAGATGTAACAATAATTCCACGTCATAAAAAATAGTTTACTGGCCAAAATTACCACAATTAAGGACTATAAAAAGAAACATTTATCTTAAGCGATGCCCGTATATGTGTGTGTGTGGCGTGGCGGAGGAATAAGAATATAACAGGATACCCACCTAGGTGTGTCACTGCTGTTGTTTCTTGGTTCGCTTGCCTGGTCTTCACTCTCGCTCTCTGCCGTGGTGTTTGTGGCGGTGGAGTTATGTGGTGTTGCAGTAGTGGTGATTATTGTGTCTTGTGGTGTAAGAGTAGTAATGGTGATGACTTGTTGTAAGAAATCCTGCAGCAGGGAAGTATTCACACTCCTGCACGACACCAGTTTCTCCTGAGGGTGGAGGTCGCATCCTTGGCTAACCTCTTGGCTTTGTGTAGGGGTGGGGAGGGTGGCAAGGGTAGCGACGATGAAGAGGGTGATGATGGTGATGGTGATGATGGAGTGCGTGCGAGGCGGTGGCTGAGTACTTCTTGCCATGTTAAATGCATCACATTCTGAAAAGGAATGTTAAAGGTAGGAATTAGAACCCTTTGCAATTAGAACGCAACATGAAGTACCAAAGATAACATAGGTAATGGAGGAATCTTTGCCCAAATAAGCATATCATAGTAAACGGTGTATAGTTGATCACAGTCTTATATAGGATTGAACAAGATATATTCTTATTCTTTCTGTCTATGTTCCCTCGGGAAAGTTACATGTATTTTCCAAAGCTACTTTTACAAATCAAGAAAAGGTAGTTTAACAAGGATTCTGCATCACTGATAAGAAGGGAAGCTTTGGGAACTTGAATGACAGTGCCCGTGATCTAGAAAACTAGTTTTGGTAGGAGAACAAAGCGTTTCAAAGTGCTGACTCAGAAAAATCAAGTTTCACCTGCAGGAGAGAGACAGACAGACAGACAAGTAGTAGTTTAACAAGTATTCTGCATCACTCACAGTTAAAAAAAAAAAAAAAAAGCCTTGAGAACCCGAATGACAGTCCTGTGACCTTCAAAACTAGTCCTGGGAACAAAGTCTTTCAAAGTACGGACTCAGAAAAATAAGTTTCGCTTGCTAGAGACAAACAGACAGACAAACGTGACTCTATAGCCGTACCCCCAACTAAATTAACGACCACGACTACTACCACTGCAGCTCCCGCGGGACCAGTCGTTCAGGGAGTAAAAGAGAGGGATGGGAGGTACGGAAGGAAAACTGAAGGTCGTATTAGAGGAGGATGGGAGAAAAAACGTGGGAACAGCTATTTTTTTCTAACTCCGGGTCACGCAGCAGTGCCATCTTCAGGGCCAGCAGGTTAATGGAAAGGAACCATCGTGATGTTTTAAATACCTCTCTCTCTCTCTCTCTCTCTCTCTCTCTCTCTCTCTCTCTCT
Source organism: Callinectes sapidus (assembly GCA_020233015.1). NCBI lineage: Eukaryota > Metazoa > Arthropoda > Malacostraca > Decapoda > Portunidae > Callinectes > Callinectes sapidus. Next base: position 3,896,358 of record CM035202.1, on the reverse strand, counting down.
CTCTCTCTCTCTCATCATTCATAATTTAGCTATTTTTAAAAGGATTTCGAATAAGGGAAGGAGAAGGAAGAGGAGGAGGAAAGGGAGGTGGTGTTAGAGTGAGTATTAGTAAAGAGGATATGAGTAACATGGATTAATGAGAGATGAGAATACGTCTCGACATAATATTAGTGGTTCGCATGAGTAAGTTGAGCGAGGGAAGGAGAACAGCAAAGTATGACGAAGGAACGAGAGAACTGTGAACGTAACGAGTGAGTGAAGTGAGTCAATGAGTTAATGAGGAAGACAGGTAAGAGAGGGATTAAGTTGGACCAAGAATAGATGAATAGATGAGTAAGGAAGAAAGAGTGAGTGAGTGTGAGGTGATGGGGAGAGTCAGTGAATGAGTGAGGGATAAGATGATGAGTAGAATGAGTAAGTGAGAGAAGTGGATAGGTTAGTGAGTGAGTGAGTGAGGAAGAGTGTGGCAAGGGATGCGTTAGCTTAGCCCTGACCCTTCCTTGATCCCTCACGATAGGTATGGTGTCCTCCTCCTCCTCCTCCTCCTCCTTTCCCTCCTTCTGTGACTCCCGCCGATCCCTCCTCCTTCTCCTCCTCCTCCTCCTTCTTCAGTGCTTCGTATAATCTTCTCTTCCTTTGTTTTGTCGATTCTTTCCATGTTTCCTTTCTTTACTTTTATTTTGATTTTTTTTTCCTTTTCCTTATTGTTGTCCTTATTCTTCTTGAAGTTTGCGTATTAATTCTCCTAATTCTTGTTTCCTTTTCCTCTTGATTTATTCTTTTTTTCTTATACAAATCAATGTTTGTGTTTTTCTTTCTTCCTCCTTTTCACTTTTACTTTCGATTCCTTTCCTTTTCACTTTCAACTTTCATTTTCTTCTTCCTTTCTCTTTCCCAGCGTTCTCCCTCACTTTCTCCCTCTTCCTTGCTACGTTACTCAAGTCGATCAATGAAATGTTTTCTTTTCTTCTTCCTAGTTCTCCCTTCTTCTTCTTTTCCTCTTCCTCCTTCTCTACATTTTTTTTCGTAACAATTCTTTACTTCCTCCAGCTCCTCCTTCAATATTATTTACTAACACAATTCTTCCTTCCTCCTCCTCCTCCTCCTCTTCCTATTGTACAATAAAAACCAGAACACAGCTTCCTGTTGTGCAAAAGTCTTCAATCACACACACACACACACACACACACACACACAGAGAGAGAGAGAGAGAGAGAGAGAGAGAGAGAGAGAGAGAGAGAGAGAGAGAGAGAAGTATGGTTGAGCTTAAAGATAGTTCCGTGTGTTCGTGTGGAGGTCACCAAGAAATTCTCCTCCTCCCCCTCCTCCTCCTCTGCTCTTCTTCTCCTCCCCTCCCTCCCTCCCGCCTCTTCCTCCACCTCCTCCTCCTCCTCCTCCTCCTCCTCCTCCTCCTGTCTTCTGGATTCTAAGCTTATTTTGAAATTGAAATTTCCGGAGAGAGAGAGAGAGAGAGAG
>CM035202.1:3867403-3891743 GCA_020233015.1 Callinectes sapidus | reverse complement strand
CACACACACACACACACACACACACACACACACACACACAAAGATTCACTAGGTAAGAATCTTCAATTAATAATGACATCATGGATCTGGGGAGTTCCTCATTGGTTAGTTAGCATGCAGAAGATGACTCGAGATGAATGAACGTGTGTGTGCGCGCGTATGACTGTGTGTGTGTGTGTGTGTGTGTGTGTGTGTGTGTGTGTGTGTGATAATACGAAATCCTTTTTTTTTATTCCCTTCTCTGTTCTTCTCTTGTCATCCTTCTTTTTCCCCTCTTCCGTCTTTTCGTATTCTCCCTTCCTTTTCCTCCTCCTCCTCCTCTTCCTCTTCCTCCACCTTCTCCTTTCATAAACTCCACAAATAGAACATTTCCCCTCCATCCTTCCAATTATCCACACGCAAGAGACGGAGGGATCAGGAGGAGGTGGAAGAAGAGGAGGAAGAAGAAGAGGTGGATCTATCTTTGCTTTCTTCTTCCTTCCTATTCTTTTGCGTTTTAGTGTCTTTTTTTTGCTTAACTTCCTTTACTTCCTCATTCCTGCGTCGTAACCTTGAGACGCGACCAGAGAACGATTTCGGTTGTAACAGCCACGCCCGCAGAACTGTACGTGTTACTATCACCATCACCACCACCACCACCACCACCATCAGGACCATCCCTCTTACCATCAACAGTACAGAAAACAGCTAAACTACTATTACTTCTATTACTATAACTACAACTATAACTACTACTATTTCTACGATTCCGCTTGTCTTTCTTCATGTGAGAGTGTAGCTTGTCACAGCCTTGTAAGAACCAATACCTGTGCTACTGTTTGTTCTGTTCCTCGGCGTCTCTCAAGGTCTTCATTGCGCCACCGCGGTTTGATGGTGTAAACAAGGACCCTCGGAACCTCACAGTCTCACAACCTGCCTCACCTCATCTTACTCATCCCCTTACCAGTTTCCACCTCAGCCTACTCCCTCTTCCACCTTTCATGTATTCATCTGAGTAAAGAAAGGTGCAAGAACGTGTCAGTTATTATTAAACGTGCTTACCTATTTCCACCCATCATCCTTTATTAGAAATTTTGTCTAATCTATCAAATTTCTCTGATGGTTCAACACTCATCTGATCATTCGTCTACTGGTGTGTTTTAGAACCATTCTTTCCTACTTCCTTTATAAATTCTTATGTCTCCAAGTTCTGACGCATAATTTCTTGTCCTTTTCACTGACACTGGGAATTCTGGTTTTGTCACTCTTGTCATGTGTTACTTATTTTACTCAGTAGGGTTCAGGGGCCGTACTGACTGAGATTCTTAGGTATATAGATAGCTTTTACTACACTGAATTTCTAGTCCTAAAATCCATCTTTATCTCCGGAAATTGGTGTCGTACTTCAGCCATTATCTCATCAGCAGCTTCAAATTTACTGGTAATGAGATTTAGCTAAGATACAAGACCAGTTTCGGAAGGTTAAGATCGATTTTAAGACTAATTCGACTAAGAAAAAGTGTAAAAATCTCTGTACGGACCCAGCATCTCATCTCCCATGTTTACTCTCTTTACTCTTAACTTTGTACGCGCCTCACAAAATCGAACTGAAGGACACATTTGGGTACTGCGAACACTGCTTAGTATCCGTGACCATATCCTCCTCCTGAGCTACCCTTGGCAACACTGCATAGACTCAGGCAGGACGAAAGGCCAAAGATAGTTAAGAAAAATAGTGATTCGACAAAAGTTTTTTCCCTGTTTTTTTTTCCAATCTTCGGAAAAAACGTGATTTTCTTGTTAACTTACGTATTTCACAAGAGCGAAGGTGATGTACGAAATTGTTTTTTATATATTTTTTTCGTATTATTGATTTATATTTATATATTTTTTTTATGAAGGAAAATATGTTCATAATTTTACTCTTTTATCAGTGTTGTTTCGTAAGACTTAGTTGATAATATTTTGTAACGTGTAATAGCTGCATTGCCATTTACGTACTATTAAGAAACTTTTTTTGCATTTTCCTTCATTCTCTTACTCATTTCTTGCCAATTGTTCGTAATTTCACTCTGCTGCAATAATTATTTCGCATCCACACATAAAAAAGATTAATATCGAAAAACTACATTACAACAACTGGACTGAAACTTCGAAATTAATGAGGTGTAGTGCCTGAGTTTCATCTTTTTCTTTTCTTCTTCGCATTCTCCTCCTCCTCCTCCTCCTCCTCCTCGTCGTCGTCCACCTTCTTCTCATCACTGTCTTCATGCTCCTCTTAATTCACGTGGAAAAAATATAATTATGCAACATGACCCACGTGACTTGCATCTTCCCATCCACCAATCACAGACAAGCTACACGTAAATGGGCGTGGTTTATCCATCAAACTAACCAATCACGTAACATCACGTAACTGGTAGGAGCGAGAGACGGTGTTTATGCATTGTTGATCTGCCGGGAAGTTTAAAGGGCAAGGCATGGAGGTCAGGTCGGCTCAAAACAATCCAGGTCAGGTTAGGTCATCAGTGCTTCTAGTTTGTGACCTCGTAGTATTTTCCATGTGTTGTTTTAGTGTCAGGTTGCTCAAGAGATGACCTATCCCACACACACACACACACACACACACACACAAACACACACACACACACACACACACACATTCCGCCTAGTCACTCTCTCTGGTCTGATTCCCCCCGCCCCCTACGTCCCTCTCTCTCTCTCTCTCTCTCTCTCTCTCTCTCTCTCTCTCTCTCTCTCTCTCTCTCTCTCTCTCTCTCTCTCTCTCGACAGAAAATCGCATGATACTATAATAACAAGAATAAATAGTAGTGGTAGTAGTAGTAGTGGAAGTGAGTGCCAAGGATACCTGTTGATGTTACAACCACACTGAGACTACACACACACACACACACACACACACACACACACACACACACACACACACACAATGAGTATACAATTTGGTCAACAGAAAGACAAAAGGAGAGAGAGAGAGAGAGAGAGAGAGAGAGAGAGAGAGAGAGAGAGAGAGAGAGAGAGAGAGAGAGAGAGAGAGAGAGAGAGAGAGAGAGAGCGAGAGAGAGAGAGAGAGAGAGAGAGAGAGAGAGAGAGAGAGAGAGAGAGAGAGAGAGAGAGAGAGAGAGAGAGAGAGAGAATGTGACGTCAGGGCCTGCGTCACAGACCTGTTCAGGGAACCCCCAATGCCCCGAAGAAACCCGGGAGGAAATTTGCATACACTTGATAGTAAAGGAGTGACTGGCGCCGACTGCTCCATATAGGCTCACTGCTACTACTACTACTACTACTACTACTACTACTACTACTACTACTACTACTACTACTGAGGTAGAAAGAAGAAAAGAAAAAACAAACCAAACAAAGGCATTATATTGATTTATCGTCTGACTAATTGAGTGATTGACTGTCCAGGAGCTAAACCTTCTGATGATGGTCAGTTTCCTTATGTGGAACAATCTTATGCACTCTCCTTATGTGTTCCCGTGATTAATTACTACTTATGCCACCACCAGTACTGATCCTGGTGGTGGTGGTGGTGGTAGCGGTAATATGAAAGCAAAAGTCACCCACGCCTGCAGTAGGTGGAGGAACACTGTATTCTGGTACAAGGTGGACGGGACGCCTCTTACGCAACACACACACACACACACACACACACACAGGACTCTGAAGTGCAAGATGTATTCATTCCCGTTAAATTATTGGTCAAAACAAATTCTGATGTGACTGGTTACGAGCAGTATGTTCAAGTCAAGGTTCAAGTGTTACGTGAATGGGGACAAGCATTTACTTAGGATGTGAAAGGGATTTGTTTGTTCTGTTGTTGTTCTATCTCGTGGTGATTCGGGCTTGTTTGTTTCATTCCTGCCACGCGCTGGACTGATGACGTTTCCTGTGGTTTACCTTGTAGCTTTGTTTCCATTCTTGTAAAACATATGACAGTTGCTGCAGCTTTTAGTTTCTGTACGAGACATGACAACTCAACAACCAACCAGTTTTCACGCTCTTTTTTTTTATTGTTTTGGTTAGGACCACGCCCAAGGTGAAGCCCGAGATATAGATATCACACACACACACACACACACACACACACACACACACACACACACACACACACACACACGGAGAGAGAAACCCCCAAATCACTTATTAAACTACATTACAATATCCGAAGATACCTCTCGTTCTTTCCTTCCTAAAAACAAAACAAGAAAACACTCACCCACGAAATGAGGAGATAATGTGCTTATCGAATTCGTAATAACCTTCCTTGCATTATTTCACGTCTCACACGATTTGCCACATCACGACCACCTAATTGTCACCTCTCCCTCATGTCATTTTCAAGTTTCATTCATTACTTTTCTCACACTGTAGATCTTCAAGAGTTCATGTGTCTCTTTTTTCTGAAGGGTGAGGGAGGGAGAGTGAATGAGTGAGCACGTGTGTTGAGGAGGGGAGGGGAGAGTTTGTTTACGTGTGGGCCGCGTGTGGAAGAGAAGGGAGTAGTAAGTGGGGAGGCCAAGAGGCGTGCAACGGATGAGACGGAACGCTCCACCGCTCTCGTCCTTTCAGTGGAGCGACTCACACACGACTGGAGTGGTGGAGTAGGCTGGCTCGAGGTTGCAATAATTCTCTCTCTCTCTCTCTCTCTCTCTCTCTCTCTCTCTCTCTCTCTCTCTCTCTCTCTCTCTCTCTCTCTCTCTCCGTGTCTTCATGCTCCTGTAAGCACGTTTCCATATACCACTCGTGACTCACAAGCAGTGGGGCTGGTCAGTTCTTGCTGATTTCAGTTCTGTTAGGTAATGTTAGGACGAGGATGATGTTTGGAAGGTTTCATTGACCGACTGCGCCCCGTGTAGGTCTGACGAGATGACTTTTTGCAGCTTACTTATTTTCTTATGGTCTTATGGTCTCAGCTAACAGCGTGTAGGTACATGGCAGCAGTCTTTACGGATGTTGTTTGTGTTATTGTCAGGGTATTTAAACGTAACTAATAATAAGCGTATTTTATGTAACCCAATCTAGTTCAATCATCTTTAAATTATCTAAGCCTCTCTTATCGTTTTTGTTTCCGAGTCTCTCCCTTCGAAGTTCCTGTATCTTTGACTCACTTTCTCACTACCTTCGTGTCTTGAATAATCAATGACAAAGGAGAGTAGCGGTTTGGCTCTCTTGGTAAGTGTTGCAAGGAGCGTGGCAGTCACAGGGGGTCGAGGTGGAGCGTTAGTCTGACTGGTTGAGTATAATTAGGTGGGATGGAGTAGCCTCGGGGCATATGTCAAGCGTTCATTCAGACTCGCAGCGGCTACTAATATTGTGTTTATCAGGGTGATCTCACAGCAGCATAGATCACCACACCAGGAGAACTTACAAGCTGATGCCTTTGTTCAGATAATATCAAGTAAATGTGAAGTCTTTGGTCATTATGGTGATATGTAACTAATTGGGTTCCAGGAATCCACTTATGGCACGGTGTTCTCTGATTGCTGGAAACGTTTTCTTCTTTTTTTCTTTCAGATTTTAACGCAAGAAATAGTGACTCTTAAGTATGCTCTTCTTGCTGGAAACGAATACTTTTTTTAAATCTCGAATAATCACTCTGTTTGCTGGTAATTAATATATGCATTTTCCCCCCGGATTTCAGCGTAAGAGTTAAGAATCTTCGTTAATTCTCCAGACATGAAGCTAGTTGGGTTCCAGCAGTGATTCCACTTTCGGCACGCCAATCTGCCGCTGTGCTTGCTGGAAACTGATGGTTTTTGTGAGGCTTCCAAGTCTTGTTGTTGTGGACTTGCTGGGGTCACTGTTCAGGGGCACGCCAGCAGATCATGGTTGAGGTGTGTCTGTCTGCCTTTTCCTCGATCCCCTGCAGCTGACTTCTGTTGTTTGCTGTCTTCACCTCACCTCACCTGCTGTTCCTCCTTCTCATACTGTTAATGTCATACTTCTTCAACTATACTATTCTCTACTACCTTTCTTCTTCTGTACTTGTTATATACTCATCTTCATTGGGGTATGTACTCTCTTCTGCAAACATCTTCCTTCTCTTGTTTTTGTCCTATACTTCTTCAGTTTTAATACTTTCTGCTATCCTGTCTCATTAATAAGATAGAACTAGATCCTAAACAGCTTTGTAATATTCCATAAACACGATGTTGTTTTGGTTATATTCTAAAATCCTTTAGAATAATATTTATCGTGACCTCTGATACCTAGACTCGTCCTTAATAACTCCTATTCCATCCCATCACCATATAGTTTCCCAAATGTTGTCTTTCCACTCCTATCGGTCTTCATCTTTACTCCCATCCATCCTAAATGAGTCCTCACTATTCCTACTATTGTCTACTCCAACATTTCTTCCCCCTGACCTATTATGACCGCCATTATTCATAGTCCTATCCTCCCTATCCTCTCCTGATGCTATTTTTTTGCCGACTTTCAATCCTTCCACCTCCAACGTGCCCTCACTCCGACTCTGAGCTTCTGACCCCACAACCTTCTTCTTAATAGCCTCTCTCCGCCAGATAACAAGTCCGGCTCCTCCGTGATACTCAGACCTATACCTGGTGGTGTCTAATCATATACATTCGAACACCAGACCACAGGTAGAAGGGGGTAAGCCACAGTTACTCAGTGTTTCCTAGTGTTGCTTTTATTTCAATCTGCCGGTGGACTTTCTTGTTTATTGAGTAGTTAATGTAGGTTGTCTTTCGTGATGATGTGTTTTGCTGATCTTGTTTTTCTGTTTATTTATTATTGTGTGTGTTTATCGGTGTATCTCGGAAGGAATTTTTTGTTATCGGTTATTCAATTTCTTTTACTTCACTAGTGTGATTTCTTCTTTTTGGCTTATCTTTTAGTTTTATTCTTCATTTGTTTTTTGGTTTATGCATGTTTAAACTTTATTCTTTCAATCTCCTTCCATTTTATTTACTTTCCTTCACTCTCCACCTGTCTTCCTCTAAGGTGAAGAGAAAGCAAGTGTGTGTACTGATAACCGTGTGAGAAACGAAGGCCAGCAGTAAATAATATGAGACGGTCTCTCTCTCTCTCTCTCTCTCTCTCTCTCTCTCTCTCTCTCTCTCTCTCTCTCTCTCTCTCTCTCTCTCTCTCTCTCAGATATAGATAGGGAAGTGCAGCAGTGTTGTAGCACCACCCTTGTCTCCCCAAACCTTGACTTGACACCCCACCCAGCCAGCCACGCCTTGACCCTTCATTTAATATTCCAGGCGATGTGATAAACGGGAATGTGAAGATTATGTAAGAGTTCACCATGTTGGTTACTAGGAAAAGTACTTTATTCGCCATCATTGTTCGTGTTTATGCATTTATTCATTGGTTGATACAAATAATTTAACTTGTTATTATCATTTTATCTTACTTGGGTACGAATGTTACTTGTGTGTTGGGTGGGGAGGGGATTACCTATTTTATCTGCTGTATCATATCTATAGGAAACTTTTAACTTTGTAATAATGTCAATAGGACAAAATGATAACAGCATGGGCAAGACGGAGAGTAGTTTAATGTCTGTTGATTATGAATACGACAGCAATATGGAACAGGAACAGCTAAGTTAATCTGGTTCCTCTATAGTGAGTTGGTAGATGACTAATGATCATGTTAATCATCTACATACCCTGGTGACTTACTTATTTACCCCTTCAGTACTGGGACGTAGTTTGTATTCATTCTGCTTATTATTTGTCGATTTTATATAGCTTTGGAGAGTCAAGTGGGGATTAAGGTAGTGCAGACTATGGACATTCATATTTTGACCTTCACAGACCCTTTCTAGTATCAATAGATTCGTCTAATCACACCCAAAACTCACGATAAGATTATTTCCCAGTACTGAAATCATTAAGGTAGGTAAGAATGAAAGGAAGAATACCACGATGAAAGAAGGAACATCAACTCGCAATACAACTCAACAGTGGACCACAACTCACAACACACGAATCAAGATAAAGGGAAACATTTACTCCTTTGTGGGATCAAAATTTCAAAAGTGGCGGGCTGAGGCTGAAGGGATGACGAGGTGCGCGCCCTTTTTCCATGGCCGCCGCCACGCTGAGCCCAACCACAGCTGCCACTCAAGTAAGCCCCATTCCCACCACATGCCACTACCCAGGGCCCCTCACTGCCCTCCTACGTGGCCCCACAAGCATGAAATATCCCCAGGAGGAGTTACTGGGGGGCAAAAATGGCGGGGGAGGGAGGGAGATAAGGCGTTAGTCTTGTGTTTCCTGCCGTGAACAAATGAAGGTTAAAGAATCGATTCTCTTTTATTATTTGGGCTCCGCATTTGTTGTCATTTTGGTGTGGAGTGTGACAGGCTCTGTTAGGTCAGGGTGACGTGGTCCTGGTTGCCTGGTTATACCCTGCACACTCTGCCCAGGAAGAATGTTATCTCTGGTGTCCTGTAAAATGGCGGAGGTAATGTTTGGGAGGAGAACAGGGAGAGTTCTGGCCGCCCAAGTGTTGCCTTGGGTGGTGGTACTGCCATGCTCCTCCCTGCCTCTCTCCTGTACTGGGCTGTCTTTATGAACTCCACCGTTATATATGCAATAAACAATATCCTTTACGTGTATTTCATAGTGGAGGATCATGATGTTTTGTTGTATCTTGTGTTGTCTTGGATGTCTCTGTTCGTGCTCTGGTTTTCCTATTATGCAGGTTGTCTAACCTAACCTGACCAGATGCCTTCACCCTCATTGGAATGCCCATTATCAACCCCCCACGATTCACCATTAGCCCCTTTGGTAAATTTATAGTTTAATACAATATCCCCTATCTCCACCATCACTCCCCAACCCCTCCAACAAGCTTGGGGGCCTTTGGGGATTTGGGGAGGATGCATATATGAGCGATATATGACCTTTTAAAGAAATCTACTGTAACTTCTCTAAAAGTTGCAAGAATTTCCCTTAATCTAGGGAAATTTTTCATAATTAATGAAATGCTAACATGAATCTAACCTAATGTAACCTAGCCAGGTGGCTGTGCCCTCCCGGACTTAGAGAAAACTCAACAGACAGCACATTCCCAGACCTTTTGCAGCGTTATTATTCATTTCCGACATACTGTACTGATTGGAAATGTAGATAGTAAGAACAACCTGATGGTGGTTATTACCTTCCCCCTACTTGATTCCCTATTAAGGTCATTTAACCTAACTTCACCTATCCTGTCTTATCCTATCCTAACCTAACCAGGGACTTTCACTGCCCAAGCTGGACACCCCATTTCCCAAACACCCAATTATCATCCTTTCTGTTGGATACCCTATTAAGAACACTAACCTGACCTATCCTAACCATCACCACCCCCTCTGACACCAAATTATCATTCTCCCATGACACCCCACTAACTTGACGAACATTAAAACTTGCCTAACATTGTGTCACCCCTCAGGTCTGCCAAGATGGAGCGTTTCTCAGTGGTAGACACAATGCCAATGATTACCGTGGAGGCCGACGACACCACGCCGGCCGCCGGCCACATCGTTGTGAAGGGAGTGGCTGACAGCGACACGGGAGAGAAGGCTGTAGATGCCGGGGACACAATGGACACAGATGGGATGGCAAGGATCATTGAGGGCGGCCACATCATTGCTAACGGCACGGACAACACACACGCCACCACACAGATCATCGCCACCACAGACGGCACGCAGATCTTCACCAGCGAATCTGGACACATGATGGCGTCTGACACTGGGCAGCTCATCAGTGCAGAACATAACATCTTCAGTGACTCGGGCAGCGACATAATAGCCAATGGTTCAGGTCACATCATAATGGACAGTGATGGAGTGGGGAGCATCATTCACTCCACCGGTCAAGGGATAGCGGAGGCTGGTAAAGCACATGTCGTGTCAACAGATGGGGACATGATAGCAGTGGATGGAAGTCTTCTGGATGGTTCACACTCACTTCGCTCTCATGTCTCGGAGGTGAGGTGGAGGAAATGGATGTTTGAAATGTATTTGAATTATATACCACATTTATTTAATCTCTTATTCATGTATTTCTCTCATTGTATAGATTATAACACAACACATTTTCTAAGGAAACAAGGGACAGAAAATACTTAGCAAACAATAAGGAAACCCACTAATGATTGCTGTTTATTGCAGGTGATGGATGGTGCTCAGGAAGGAGGTGAGGAAGAGGAAGATTCAGATCTGTTGCTGCAGAGGATAAAGAAGGAACCAGTTGATGCAGAGGAGGATGATAACTCCTCCTTCATTCAGATCCGTGTCAACGCCTCAGCACCACGGCAGAAGAACAGTGCACAGACTCCTTTCAGGGTGAGAGGACACTTTGGTGCTTCGGGATTGTGGCGTAACAGTAGTTGTAATAGTAATGTAATGATAACTGAAGTGTTTGTAGGAGAGTTGATAATTTGAATGTTTTTAGATGTGAGAAATATGAGCAGCATTTATATATTACATTTGTAGTAGGGAAAGAAAGTTGAAATATGATGCAGTTATTTGATATTTCCATATAGTATAATTGGGCATTTGAGTTAACATTTTGTCTTCAACTTCCCACCAGATGGTAGCAGACTCCGAGAAGGCAGTGAGTGACTTGATAAGCAGTGAGAGGACGAACCGGTATGCCAAAGTGGACCGCGATGATCCTCGGAGCAGACTGCACTTTGTGAAATATATGAAACGAGACGGCAAGACCATCAAGATCTGGGAGTGTGGCATCTGTGAGTTCTGCCCCATTGTGGTTTTCAAGAGAAGTCTGAATTTTATGTATATTTTGTGCCTGGAGAGTTGATGAGGAAAGATTACATTTCTGAACAGCTGAAATAATATTTGTGTGTAGTATTATGAGAAGGAATCAACATATGCATATCTAATTTGAATTCTGTATTTATGATATTCTGTACATGTGCAGGTGGGAAAACGAAGGAATTAATATATGTAGATCCAGTAATTTCTGTATTTAATGATGATATTTGGCACATGTGCAGGTGGGAAGGAGTTTATGCACCAATACACTTTGATGCGCCACTTGCCCACCCACACTGACGAGAGGAACTTCAGGTGTAACCAGTGTGGCAAAGCCTTCCGCCAGATGTCCACTCTGTCCCAGCACAAAGCCACACACTCCGAGGTGAGCACACACTTAAGAGGGTGAAGCATGGACACACACTAGGCTTCTTACCGTAGAAAGAAAAAATTCAGACACACACTGGATTTGCTGGGAAGGAGAAAATGTTCATTGCATTTTGAGAGAGTGCTATTTATTCATTTTCTTTGTGTTTTTACTTTGTAGTCAAGGCCGTATGTGTGTGACCTGTGCCAGAAGACCTTCAGCCGAGTGTCAACGCTCATCTCCCACAAGAAGACCCACACGGAGGAGAAGCAGCACCAGTGCCACATTTGTGGCAAAGCGTTCCACCAGAAAGGTGAGTTTTGGCCAGGGAAAGGTGCATTTGCCTCCATACTTGTGCTTCTGCATCTATCTGTTATCTGAAGCTTTTATTCAGTGGGAATGTTTAGCATTGTATGATAAATAGAATGCAGTGATTTGTGTAATTTTTTCTAATTAGCCTAGTTGCTCAATATTCTTGGGAGGGGATGGTGGGAGTTTGTGTGAAAAAAAATAATGGATGACGTAATATGATCTTTCAGGGAATCTGAAGAACCATCTCTTCACTCACACCAATGAGCGACCGTACAAGTGTCACATATGTGGGCGGGGGTTCAACCAGTCATCTAACCTGCAGTGTCACAAGGCAAAGGTGAGGGAACAAGGCTGTGGATTCTTTTGTGGAGTCTGATCTATAATGCATGTGCTACTTTTTGCCATGGTCAATGAAATATCCATCTTGACATTGCTACAAGGCACATCTTTGCTCTCACTGTCACTGCTTTCAAAATGCTCTCATGTTGTATGGGTATTTTTATGATTCTGGTGATGGATTGTTAGGATTTCTTGCTTATTAAAAGGAAAAACTCTTAAAACTGAACTTCTTGTCTCAGTGGCTTTGGAAAATTGTTGTGTTGGGAGATCAAGACGTTTCTGAATACTGGCAAGTAAGTCATGAATGAACTATGGTGGTAATGTGCCATATTTGTAATGTGTAGTATGTTACTGTTTGTTTCTTCCCTCACAGGCACATGCTGATGGGATCCTCAACTACCAATACATTTCCGAGAAGTACAAGTGTAATTACTGTGAGCTGACCTTCTCTCGGAGGGCACAGCTGCGGCAACACGAGGAGTATAAGCATGGAGTGAGGAACCTGCATGGGTCTCGGTCCATGTCAGGGGGCAGTGCTCGAGTCCTGGGGAACAACAGTGCCATCCTTCGCAAGCGCAAGATTGGAAATGTTCGCATCATTCAGCTGCCCAATGGTGATAAAACATTCCAGGAGGTGTGTGCTGATTTTATTATGTAGTGTGTTTGTGTCTCCTTGTTTTGTGTGTGTGTCTAGCTTGTGCTTTGCAATTACAATCTAACGTACATCAGCAACATAAACACTTTTTTCTCTGCTTTTTACAGATTGGGGCCAATGATACAGTGACAAGACAGCGCAAAGTGAAACCAAAATCAAGCGTAAGTCCCAGCTCTTATTTCCTTGCATTAATTATTTGATTCAGTGTTATACTGTATTTCTTTGTATTCTTTCTTTGCTCCTTTATTCCTTTTCACTTTCTCCCCTGTCATTTCCTTCCACTTCATTACTCAAGTGTTGTTGTTTCCACCTATGAATCACTTCTTTCTATCCTTCCTTTGCATCCAATCTTCACTTTACTGATATTTCTTGAACCCTGCAGGTGAAGAGTGGCATCCTTATAGAGCCAATTGACACCAAGGCAATGCACCAAGCACTGGCTGCCGGCAGGACACCTTTCGCCCTCCTCAAGCCCACCAAGGGAGTACCGGTCCTGGTTAAAGTGCAGTTTGCCCTTGGAAGCAAGCACGTAAGGAAAACTTCTGTCTCAGAGTGTCTTTGTAGATTGCTGGATTGTTTTGGTTTAAATTTTGTTCTCATTAGGAAATGATTTCATCTAGAATGATTTCATATGAGTCCTGGTTCATGATGTGGCTGTTTCTTTATATTTTATTTCAGTATTCAGTGTCTTTATGTTAGGAAGTGACTTTATGTAACTTTTATTTATGATGCTTTTGTGTGTATAATATGTATGTTCATTTCTTGAAATTGTTATTTGTTGTGTTTGAATAATATATTTTACATGCATATTTTAAGTAGAAAATTATATGATTTGCTGCTTATTATGGAAGAAGAGGCAACGACAATGATTTTTATTGAGAATTCAAAAGGTATATGCATATTGTCAAAGAATAGATGTGTTGAATCATGTGTAATGTGTGTAATATATATGTTTCCAGATGCTGGTTCCTGCCACAGCCAGTGAGCTGAGGAGTGCCAGCAAGTTCACTGTATCAAGTCAGCAAAGTGGAGCCAAGGCAGTGCAGATCAAGGTGAGGAGAACTTCTCTTTTATTTCTCTGTGGGGACTCCTCAATGGTCCTCTTAGTCTTCTAAACCCTGGCAATAGTTAGATGGCAAATCAGGGTCTAAGATTGTGAAGGAAATTTATAGACTATTGATATCAAGGTTAATTCCATAGTTTTGGTGCCTGCAGTCCTAAGTCCTCTAGTATACTTAATCCAGTGTGGTGGTGTAGGTCCCAGTGGTGGCAACAGTGCTGCAGCGAGTTGATGAGAATGGGCAGGTGCACATGGACATTGAGGCACCAGGTGATGAGGAGGAGGAGGAAGAGGAGGAAGAGGAAGAGGAGGAAGACAACTTTGGTGTTTCTGATGGGGACAACAACCTCAACACTGAACAGGTAAGGTGGAAGGTCTTACAATTATATTAAAGTGCAGGTGAAGAACAACAGAATAAATCTAGCACCAGCAGCATGAATTTCAGATTTTTCACATTAATATTTTCTATGAAGATTTTCTCAAAGCTGTGAATTGTAAATACCTTGTTTTTACTCTACAGGATCGCAAGAACAAGGCAGACACGACTCCATCCATCATCTCCTCAGTGAGCAATGATGTGGAGGTCAACCAGAGACTTATCATCAATCCAGCAGTGGTGCAGACGTGAGTATTGATGTCCCTGGTGGTCTTCAGTACCTCAATGATTAACTGCTGAGGCTAGAGTGTTCCTGGGAAACCTTAGTAGTAGTTGTAGTAGGAACAGCACAGCTAGGGAGGTGAATAATACCAGTGAAGCATGATGAAAGGACTAGAAAACATTCCTTCTTTTTGTGTTTCATCGGGCATTAGGGAAAGTGATCTGAGGAACGCTATATCTGAGCATTATTTTTATCCTTTAGGTCCATTACTGAGCCTGTCATGGAGGGTGAGGAGGGTGGTGAGCACTCCCTGGATGCTCCCATGGCACCCAGTGAAGAGGGCATCATTATCAGTGCCATGACCAGTGGGGACATGGAGTACTCGCTGAGCCAGGAGGCAGCCATGGCCTCAGGCACTGCTGAGGAGACTGGAGAGGAGATCAGTTCAGTGGATCTCTTGGCCACAGCTGTGAATCTTGTGTCTCAGGCTCAGATGAATAAAGGTCTGTATGTGTGTGTGTGTGTGTGTGTGTGTGTTTTCTTTATGTACCAAATTATTATGTTATTATGCAAAATTTTCAGTGGACTTTAAAGAGTTCATGTATGTGTGTACATGATCATATTGGTTGCTCAAGGTACTAACATCATTGATGTTCCCAGATGGCATAAGTGGCATGGAGGGCATTCAGTACCTGCGGCAAGTGAACCTGCGGGAGTATGAGGTTGTGCCGGCCAACCATGCCCAGGCCACCCACGTCATCAACCAGCATGGCCACATAGAGCAGATCAAGGTAATGTGCAGCCCAACATCACCTGATTTGATTGCCAGAGGTTTTATTCCTGCTTAGTCCTTCACTGCAGTGGGTGGGTATACCTCCTCATCACCTGCCATGAGTACAGCCTTAACCTTTCACTCCTTGCCCTGTAGATGGTGGAGGAGAGCACCCAGGCTGTCAGTATGGAGCAAGCCAACATTTCTGCTTTCATGGACGCCCTGCAGAGTGCCGGCTACCACATTGACACTGGCAACCAGCAGATCATTATTAACGCTGATGGGAATGCCATGGTGGTGGATCAGCAGGTACGAGGAGATTACATCTTTATTGATTCTTGCAAGTTGATGTCACTGTTTTCTTTATTTGAGAGGAAATAAAATAAGGTGTTTATAATCATTGCTCATTTGTTTAGTCTTTGTTAGCATTACCATAACTGCACTTGTCTGTGTCTGGCTTTCAGGTGCACATGGTGATAGACGGGGACATGGAGGGTGTGGTGAACGAGAGCGTTGACCCGTCCTCTGTGAATCTGGTTGTCCATGAGGTTCCAGAGGTAAGACGGGCTTTGTTCAGAGATGTGAGCCCTGTATGGCATCATCTTGACATACAAACTGGGGAAGACTATGAATGAGATGTATACACTGTTGGATGTAAGAGGGACTGAGGAGCAAGGAGGAGTGCTTTTGAAGAGCTTAGAAAATTAACATAGATAAAATTGATAGCCAGTATAAAGAGTGTTGTATGATAGAGAGAGATTTGATTGTGCATGATAAGGATGAATGGAGAGCTTCAGATATGGCTCTAATTTGGAAAAGTGGGATGCTTTTTACACACATTTAAAATTGGATTTAAGATGGATTGAGCTTTTAATGGGTGTTATCTTGGCAGTCTTAGTTTGTTAGTTTTGTGTTGTGTTGTTTGCATGAAGGTAGTGTGTGGCAAGTCCATCCTCATATGGTAGATGACTTGAGTTCTTTCCTTCCCCACCAGGGCATACAGGCTGCTGATGCTGAGGACACTAACTAAAGGAGCTGTCAAGTTCTCTCCTCTGAGATGCCAAGCTGAAGAAGCTGTATATTCTCGTCAATTTATCAATATTTTAAGATAAGGTTAAGTGAGTTGCAGGTAATGTAAGGGTGAATGATTTTGTAAAGATTGTGTTATTATTTAGAATTCCTTGGTCATTTATGATTGATCCACAGAGGAATTGATCCAAACAGAGGAGTGTATCACTCTTAATGCGTACATTTTTTTTTCACTGCTGGTTGTACATAGTACCACCACCAATGCTGCGTCCAGAATTGTGTGTGACGTGGTGGATCACCAAGTGCCTTCTAACATTTCAGACTTTGATCAAGACATGAGTTGTGCTGCAGTGTTGTTGCTGTTCTTAATAGAGACTTATAGCACAACACCATGGTGGCAAGCTTGGCAATATTGGTCATGTTAACACTAAAACATGCCCTCCTATATTTCTTTGTGTTCATCTGTCTTAGCTCTTCATTATATTTCCCTATGTATTGTACAGGTATGTGATGAATCATGTGAATTATTTCAGTGCCTTGTTAATAGCATTGCAAACACAAGCTCTCATATAAGAAAAGTGTATATTGAATTAGAAAAATCATGTATCATGTTTTTTTCATATGTAGTTATAGTCTAAATAATCTTCACAGGGTAGTTGACAATAACATCAAAATATGTTTATTGAGAGAGACAGGGATAAAAAAGGTAATTATCATAGTGGAAACTTTTACTAACTACTGATTACTTATAAGATATATATAGTAACCACAGTCTTGTTAAAGGTTGCCACATTACTCCACTTCATCCTGCAGCAACAATTCTTTTTCATGTGTGCCGGTGGTGGCACTGCTCTCTGCCTCTCAGTGCCACGAGTCCTGTGTTCCTTCTTGGTGCATCTCGAGCCTGGTTCTCTTAGGTTTGAGTGGCACTATGATAGAGGCTGTGATTCTTGACCTAAAGGCTAGACATGTGAACCTCTGCTGTGGTGTGAGAAGGAGAGATGTTTGTCTGCAACTCTCACTGTGCAACCTGGATGGGAGACTGATATACAGGTAACTTTTTCTTCATGCGTATATGTTTTACATGCTTTCCTGTTTATGCGAGGTCCAAAATCCAATCATTTTTTATTTACATTTTTTTCCACCTCACAATATTTCATTGAGTGGCTAACAGATGTCTTTTACGAGTTCCATTGTGCCACTCAAACAACAACATTTACACAAACACATGTGCGTACAATATATAAGTATATTCAATTAGGAATGTACACTGTTTATTGGCTCCTTGACATGGTGAGCTCCTCTCTTCATGGATGACAAATGTTTACTGACATGATGTGGTGAGTCAGTGCTGGTGTCGACATCATCTTTACAACCACACGCTGTTTTAAACATGACGCCGATGCCATTTCCGACTATGTCACTTGATATACACTTGTCATCTGTGGTGAGGGGAGCTCACCCTGTACATTTCTATTTGAATATATATATATATATATATATATATATATAAGAGTGTATGTATGTGTGTGTGTATATTTATGTATGTTGTTCAATTTACATTGTTTTTGTTTTCCACGACCTCTTCAAGAATGCATCTCTCGCATAAATCAAGAGGTACTACCTGTATCACTTTCACTATGTCTCAATTTCTTGTCTTAATTTTTTCAACCGTGTTCATGTCCAATTTTTAAGGAAATGTGTTGATATGAATAGTGTGAGGAGTTGTGGTGTGTTTAGTGAATGCAAGTCCAGGAAATGAACACTGGATACTGTTTCTTCAGACTGATTGCTAATTTTCTTGTGTGTCTCTCTGTTGTCCTTATTCCTTCATAGTGTTGGCCTTTATAGATGAGTCTCCAGGTTGCCTTTCCCCTTATTCAGTCTTTGCCTCGCCTTAGTTTGTGGTCCAACAGTTGGACTTACAAGTGTATACTGAAAAGAGTATGCATTTTGCTCTGAACCAAATGATATTATTAGGAGGTATGTTCCTGGTCCTAGTCTATGTTTTAGTCTTTCAAAGCCATTGTGCAGTTCATCTTACATTGAAATTGTGAAAGCATAGAAGGTGAAGAGTATTAATGAGGAAAACTGACCTTTCTGCCTCATTTTGCAGTATGAAGTACATCATTAAGTCAAATTTTGTTGACAGTGGAAAGTTCAATGAATGAAGAATGAAGGTGTAAAGTATGAGGCATGTGAAGTGCAGGTGTCATATGAATAGGATGAGATATTCCTCAATTGTATGATTACTATCCTTTCTTGTTATATATGATATATGAAGATGCTATTTTGTTTAGCAAATAATGCTTGTGATATGTAGAGTCAGGTTGATTGTGCCACTTCTTATGTATGTTCTTAAGTGTGTGTGATGGGTGTGAGCTGGTGTTGTGTGGCTCACTGTGCTGGCAACACACAGCAACACTGTTATGACCTCATGTACCTGATCCATAGTAGTTAGTGTTGCTCAAACCCTGCAGGCCATGGTGGGCAGGGCAGGGCAGGGCTCCTTAGCATGTTGTTGGGGGCAGCAATGGATGCCTATAGGCTGTGCCTCAGAAGCCAGAAACTTAATTTATTCTTAATTTAGAAATGCACGTGTTGCATTATTCTTCACTTTACTAACTTCCTTTCCTTTTTTTATGGTTGCAGTCCATAAAGAGGCTTTAATTGGTGAATGCAGTCCAGCTTTGAGATTTTTTATATATTACTTAATAATGTATGACTTGGTTTCATTTGTAATAAATACCAAACTAGAATTGAAGCTTGAATTCCAAGCCTTGACAGCTGAGATGTGGAGGCAGCACTCTATCAATCCTCAACTGTAATGGTTACTGCTTAGCCTTGAGCAATCAAGGTGTAGGCAGGCAGGCTCCCCACACCCCTCCCTGCCTCTGTTACCTGAGGTGTAGGGGCTGCCACATGGAGGCTTGACGGCTTCTTGCAGTATCCCAGATATTCATGTTCTTATGTGTGTGTGTGTGTTGATGCATTGAACTGATGGTGAAGAGAAGCACTATTCTAGCTATTGTATGAGAATGTTTTGTCTTTATGAGCTTAATGATACTGTATTCCATATTTTGAGGAAGTGATGGAGAGATTGAAAACATACTTTTTAATGTCAGAGTTATACAAAAGGTTCAAGTCACACAAACAGATATTAATAATAATGATAGTACTAATAATAAGGGTTGAACATTGTGGAAATGCATAACAGTCATTATTAACTAACAATGCATAGCTCCTCCCCAAAGAAAGAGAGAGAGAGAGAGAGAGAGAGAGAGAGAGAGAGAGAGAGACCATACATTTCTACATTCTGTTCTAAGCTAGACTAGGCTGTGGTAGGCTCCTGTACAGGTTGGCCTAGACAGGATGAGCCTACAGTAATGTGACAGGCTTTCTTGGCTTAGGCTCTGGGATGATGACTTGGATGCCAGAGGGTTCCTTCCTCACCACAGCCTGGGGAGGGGGGAAGGGGGGAGATAAGACCATCGTTATTATCACTATTGTTAATATTGATGCCATCCTATATCCCTGTCCAGTTCCCTAGTGCAAGAGCTAACCAGTATTCATAATCTTTCATCCCTTACACTAATCAACTCGAGAACTCCCTTCCTGCTTCTCTCACCCCTTTCCTGTCCACCTCCTTAATGCAAGAGGTGACCAGTATTCACAATCTTCCATCCTTGTCACTAATGAACTCTGGAACACTCTGCCTGCTTCTCTCGCCCTTTTCTGTCCACCTCCTTAATGCAAGAGCTGACAAGTATTCAGTCTTTCATCCCTGTCACTGGTGAACTCTGGAACTCCCTGCCAGCTTCTGTAATTCCTTCCTATGACTTGGACTATTTATAGAGGAAAGTCTCAAGACACTTCTCCAACCTTGAATAATCCATTTGGCTTACCATCTGTAGCTTTTAAATAGAGTCGCGGTGAAAGCAAATCATTTAGTAACACGAGCTATCCTCTCTCACGATCTACGCACCTTGAGTCCCTCCCCGTCCTTCTTATCCTCGTAGGTGACAGTGTAGACGAAGCCATCGGGCAACACGTAGCTGTAGGACCCCTTGACGCGGCCCTCAGCGTCAGACACCTCAGCGCGGTTCTGGTAGTTTGTAGTGTCGTCATCTCGCACCTCGAAGCCGAAGTTGTAGGGCTTGGGCGGCTGGAGAGAGAGAGAGGAGGAAATAAATTAGTTGTGCGATGTTAGAGAGGTTCGATACAATATCTAAAAGGCATTTTCAGATCATCTCGAGGGGAAGGAAATTAGTTGCAGGATTTTAGGGCGACGAGATGGCATATGTGAGGCATTCTGTGATCATTTCATAGCTAGAGAATCTTTATAAGCGGATGTATAGTTTTTTTATGTAAGAGAGGGGAAGCTGGCCAAAGAAAACAGACAAAAAATAAAAAGCCCACCAATTTGCCAATCCCTTTATTAGTCCTAAGAAGAGCAATCGAAGAGAAAAAGAGAAGCGATGAAGTTGAAAGGATCTAGTTTAGTTATGAGAAAAAATGTGATCGAGCAGATGACGTTGAGGATAATTTTTGTCATCCCACGCCCTGAACAAAGATGTAAGCCTCGGTAGTAACCCAAAGACAGTGAAGATAGGAAGGAAGGGAGAGGCGTAGTATGTACACAGTTAAGGAGCGCAGCGTGGAGGGGCGTTCCTGTCATAATCTTGTGGTCGAGCAGATGGAGAATGAAGGATGATATTGTGAAAACCTCGCGCCTCTGAAGGAGTCCAGTATTAGGCCAGGCAGCTGTTGGTGAGTCGGAGGCGGCGAGGAGAGGTGTTTGCTTGAGTGCAGTGTTTGAGAAGGCGAGTTTTGTGGTTCAGCAGACATATTGTGGGGAAATGTTGTGGTTTGTTGGGGGTTGAGAAGGACGGAGGGAGAAAGGTTGTGGTCTAGCATGTAAATACGAAGCTTTTTGGTCACGAAGCTGTTGCAATAGGCTTGGTGGGCTGAAGAGAAGTTTTAGTTGATGTCATGCCTCAGGAGACATATAATGAGAATGTGGTTTAGCTGAACAGGTTTGGTGGATGAAAGCGGCGGGAATATCATGTTTCAGAAGACGTAAGATTAGTATGTGGTCTAGTAAGTGGATATTGAAGGCCATTTTAATCTCAAAGCCAAGGTTGGATAAAGAAATTATGCTACGTGACTGTTTAGACGTGAGACAGACACACAGACACTCAGACAGACCTCCTGACCTAGCACTCTTCATGATCTAAAATTCTTGAAAGTGGATATTGAAGGCCATTTCAATCTCAAAGCCAAGGTTGGATGAACAAACTGTTCTACGTAAGACAGAGACACAGACACTCAAACAGACCTACTGACCTACCACTCTTCATGATCTAAAATTCTTAAAGGTAATATGTTACGCCCACACACACAATGAGGCTGAGAGTAACTTGTCCAGAAGGAAATTTAGATAACTTCCATAGCATCTCTGCTGCCACACACCCACACACCCACACGTGCACTGTTCTTTTTTCAGATCCTTACCTCAATGATCTCCTCCTCCTCCAGTCTGCCTAGTTTGGCCGCCGTCGCCGCCGCCACCAAAGCCAGGACAATGACAACCTGAGGAAGGAAGAGAGGTTAGTAATTGGTGTGTTAAATTTTTGACCATTATGAAATGCTTCTATGCTACACGTCCACTACTTTCAAAGGCTTTATTCTAGTTGAAATTATACCTGTTAGCTTCTTGAGGGTATTATTTACTTTTTTTTTTTTTTAAAGTTTACTGACAGATTGGCAATATTTCTACATTGATAAGTAGTAGAAAGACTCTTGAGAACCTGTTTGATCATCTTTGTGGCCTTTGAAAGTAGTTGTGGTGGAAGAGGAAAGCGTTTCTGAATATTATTTGTTCGAAGATTTAATATTATTCTTTTATTATTTAGAAGACATGTGGTTTGCTAAGTAAGCATAATCGCATATCTAATTTCTGCTTAGCATATCTTGTCCGGTTATCTAGACAACCTTGTATTGAATTTGTCTTGCAGTATTACAAGTTGAGTTGATCATGGTCTTTTGCATGAACCATAATTGCATTCTTTACGGAGATGAATCAAGGAAAGTAGGGGAAAAATCGCATTGTTTTTTCCGGTGTTGAAAACTGAGGATACACAGCAAGACAAATAAGGGAAAATCAAGTCTTGTAACGTTTTCTTGGTGTTGAAAAGGAAACTACAAAAGAAGGAAAATATGGGAATATCAAGTTTTGTAATGTGTTTCTGTTATTAAAAACAAAAATATAGATCAAGGGAAAGAGGGGAAACTAAAAATCCTTTCATGTTTTGCTGGTAATAGAAACCAGAATACAAATAAAGGAAAGTAGGGGAAAATAAAGTCTCATAATGTTTTCCTGGTGTTTGGAGGGGAGGGGGGGGGGTGATGACGCAAGATGAGGGAAGGGGGCCTGAGGAATCCCAGTAAAGGAAGTTGTGAAGGAGGTCAACCCGCGGCCCTTTCTCGCTCGCAGGTTGACTGGCGTAACATTCTCCTCCTCTCCTTCCAATTCTCTGTATGAGCGTAACTCTGCCAGCGGTGAATGGGATGGTGCAAGAATACTTTGTTTTCTCCCTACCGTTGTGTAAACTTTTGTTGTTTTGTTTATTGGTGTAGCGCTACTAGTTTGTGAATTTAATATAATCAACAGTGTAGTATTTTCAGGAGTTATGTATTGGTAGGCAGTGGTAGATGTCGAGGAATAGTAGCAGCTTAAGATAAGAACATTATTATAGTTTAGAATAATAAAACCTTTCTCTTGTATCATCCTCACGCAACATTGACGTAAAGATACTGAAATATCTCCCTTAAATTAGCTAACGCGCGCTGAACGTGTTATCTTCCAGCGCTGAACCTTTGAGCGTTGCGGCAAACACAGAGAAAAGAAGAAAAAGAACAAAACTTTGGAAAACTTTGCGTTAGAGAAATGAAGTAACCTCAGAACCTTTACGATAATCAACTCATCGTGTGCTCGTGCATGTGTGTGTGTGTGTGTGTGTGTGTGTGTGTGTGTGTGTGTGTGTGTGTGTGTGTGTGTGTGTGTGTCGTAAAGAGATTCAAGCAAAACTAAGCAAACATGACGAGGTAGGTTTATTAATAGACTACATACGAAACTACTCATAGGTGAACGGTGTGTGTGTGTGTGTGTGTGTGTGTGTGTGTGTGTGTGTGTGTGTGTGTGTGTGTGTGTAGTACTTTCACCGTCTCGTCCATTCACCTGCACCGCCCATCCACACCCACGGAGGTCAGGTCAGGTGCGCCCCACAAAAAAGGGACCCATATCTCCATTCCCTCCCCCCCCCCCTCCGCTCCTCTCTCTCTCTCTCTCTCTCTCTCTCTCTCTCTCTCTCTCTCTCTCTCTCTCTCTCTCTCTCTCTCTCTCTCTCTCTCTCTCTCTCTCACGCACACACACACACAAAGCCCTGCCGCATGTCCCCATAAGTAACATTTGGGTCAGTCAAGTACCTCCGAATTGCGTCAAGATACTGAACTAAAGACCCGCCTATGTTACCTTCACCTCTCGTACTTTTCACACCTGGTAGTTCAGCAAATTAACCCCTTCAGTACTGGGGCACATTTTTACGGCGACTTTGGGGTAAGATTAGGCTATTTTATTGATATTAGGAAGGGTCTACGGCGGTCAGAAAGTTGATGGCAAGAGTCTGTGCTGTTTCAATCCCCACATGAGTTTCCGAAGCTGTATAAAATCGTCAAATAAATAATGAATAGATATAGAAATGCGTTCCAGTACTGACTATAATGAATGTGTGGTACGGTAACCTTGTGCAGTCAGGGAATGGTTAATGAGGGAAGCTTTTATTATTGTTTTAATTTGTGTTAATAGATTCATGATTGATCTTTTTTCAGGGGAATGTTTGATGTTTTAATAATTACAGGTGTGATTGTGATGGTGAAGATTCTCTGTAGCTTGAAAATGTTAAAGATTGTTTTTATTTTATTATTTTTATTTTGTTCTTTTCATTCTAGTATTTCTATTGATTTATTTTGTGTATAGATCTTTTGCTATTATGGTGTAGACTACGAGTAACATAAAAATAGTTAAAAAGTCAGTATTTCGAATTTAGAATTTGTTTCCTATGCATTTCTTAATTCATTACTTATTACTTAACCAGTTTATTCATTCATTGCCTTTTCTCAAGTTAACTCCTTCAGTAATAGGAAACATTTTTATGCTACGAGTTTTCAATGTGATTAGATGATTTTATTGACATTAAGAAAGATGTATGGAGGTCACAAGATTAATGGCCAGAGTCTTCACTATCTTAATCCTTACATAAATTTCTGAAGCTGCATCAAATCGACAAATAATGAGACAGAATAAACATGAAAACTCGTCATGGTGGTACTAAATGTGTTAAGATCACTTGACATACCAATAACTTTGCGAAACACACACAAATATTCCGGGGC
>CM035202.1:3827184-3867303 GCA_020233015.1 Callinectes sapidus | reverse complement strand
AGGTCTTGTCCAAGCGGCCTACATAGCTAGTGATCTTAATCAAGCACAGACACCCTGCTTTCCGCCTACCACTCGTTTTCCTTCCCTCCTACATTCACTCGCTTTCTCAATATCCTCTGTTCTGGATTCTTTGGATACTTCGTTCGTAACACCTCTTATAAAACAGAGTTAGTAATGCATCGTTATAATAGGAAGTTGTAAATACATTAGTAGGAGGTAGAGAGTTCCAGAGTTTACCAGGGAAAGGTATGAATGATTGAGAGTACTGGTTAATTCTTGCATTAGGAACAGAGTAGGTGTGAGAGGAAGAAGAAAACATTGTGAAGCGAGGCTGCAGGAGGAGAGAAGGAATGCAGTTAGTAATATCAGAAGAGCAGTTTGCATGAAAATAAAGTTAGAAGATAACAAGAGATGCAACATTCAGGTAGTAAGAGGCTAAAGACAGTCAGTCAGAGGAGAAGCATTGATAAGATGAAAAAAAACTTTCTATTATTCACTAAACAGAGAAAAATGCATATGGAATCATTCATATGCTCCACTCTTCATCATGACATCAGGTCGGATCAACAAGGGTGCCCTGTCATGCCAAAACTGTCAGTGAAATGTGTCAGTATTCAGGTCTTTCCCTCAGGCTCCTATTCAGTCTCAATCACCACCATTGTCACGTATTTCTCTCGTTGCTCTCCGTACGCCACGCCCCGATCTCATCACTAACGGATTTCACTCGCAGAAGTCCCTCGCTTGTCAAACACAGAAAGTACACGTTAGTCTTTAATTTCTATGCAGGGAAAGTTCTCTCTATAGACGGTGGTTCAATATGTTATTCATTATTACATACCTTCCCTCCTTCCTTCCTCTCTTATTACCCGTCACTCTTTTTCATATATTGTCTTTCTTTCTTATACCCCCTCTTCATTCTATCATTAAACCGCTAGTCTTCTTTCTTCTTCGTCAATCCTCACTCTTTCTTCTACATTTCACCTCTTTTTTTTCTCTTCTTCCCTCCTTCCTTAGTACCTTCCTGTTCACCACAAGTACCTCCTACACTACCACCATCATCACCAGATCTGTATGTCTCATTATCATTTATATTTACCAGCATCACTCTCTTGCATGAGCTATTTACTCTCGCATACACTCATATTTGCCTCATTCTCTCTCACTCTCTCCCTGTAGGACCATATTCCCTCCAGAGCATCAATAGTATCGCCTCTATGACCACCACCACTACCTCCCATCCGTGCGTCACTCTCCCTCTTTCCTTCCCACTTGCGCAGGGTCAGAGCACCTTAGAAAGGGACAGGTGCGGGCCTACGGACACGCAATCCGCTATTTCGCCAGAATGTATATGCGGAAGTGTGTGTGTGTGTGTGTGTGTGTGTGTGTGTGTGTGTGTGTGTGTGTGTGTGTGTGTGTGTGTGTGTGTGTGTGTGTGTGTGTGTGTGTTACATCTACTTATAGTGCTATTGCTGGATATTGTACGTAATAATGTCTTCCCTTCCTTCAGATTCCTACTGTGCGGATACAGGTAACCTCAAGGGTGATGACGTTCTTACGCCTAAGGAAGAGGCATTCCAGACTGAGTCACTGTAATACCGTCAATTAGAAATGTAAACAGATGAAGACAAACATTTTTATAACAATCTTTAACAAGACTAAAGAGGAGGAGGAGGAGGAGATGAAAATGATTTCTACTTTAGTCTTCCCCTTCAATTGTCGGTTTTCTATTTGATATTTAGTACGTGTCAGCTATGACAATCTTTAGTTTAGTTTCCCCTTTAATTCTGCAATATGCAACAGTTAACAGCATTATAAGTAAAACATGGAGTACTGTTGAACATTTATAAAATGAGTACAGTTGTGATAAAATTTTGACTAATGTAATGAGTCCCACACCTTTATACATAGGTCCACTATACTACACGTGTACCTGACATCATCAGCTGGAAATGGCACCATTACAATGTCCTCTCCTGAGCCTCGAAAGCTTATAAATTACTGGAAAAAACTTTCCATATATCATTTGATTGCATGCATTCTCCCAAGTAAGGATAATTCTTCTATATTTCTGTATAAAACTTAGAAAAATTCGTATTAGAAATCAGCATTAAGGGTAAAAAGATGAAGCGAAGAAATCGAGGAGAGACACTAGCGACGAACTGGGACGCAACCTGATGACGCAACACCCGCCACTCTTTGGGGTCCGCGCTCCGCCGCCGCCGCCGGGCCAGACCGCATCAGACCACCGCCGACACAGGGTGACGAGACCTGGCCATTGACCCCACGATGACTTTACGAAGCCTGCTTGCCGTCCTGAGCCTGGTGGTTGCCATGGCATACGCTGGGGAGCTAAAGGTGGAGAAGTTGAAGGAAGAGACGTGTGAGAGGCGGTCCAGTAAGGGGGATATGTTGACCATGCACTACACAGGAACACTCTTGGAAGACGGAAAGAAATTCGATTCCAGGTGAGCATTTGTCGTCCTGCTGCTTCTAGTCCCAGGCCTAATTACCTATTTTTGCTCTGGCTTACTGGTCGTGTGTGTGAGTGTGTGTGTGAGAGAGAGAAAGCAGGGTGCCAGATTGTTAAAGTATTGGTCTCAATTATCATTATTATTTATGTTGGTGGAACAGTAGCCGAGGTCTTTAAAAAGGGTGAAAAAGACCACTGACCACTGAAGGTATTAGTCATGTAAAAAGTGCAGTCAAAAAGCTTATGATGTCAGAGATACAATGTTTTCTTGTGCTATGTCCCACTTAGATAAATGTTTCTATTAAGAAATCAATTATAGAACTAAATCACTTAGAAGATACATAAAAAAACCAATCTTAACATTAATTAGTGTTAGACTGATATGACAGAAGTAGTAGAAGAGTTCAGGTGACAGCTGGGAGATCATGGTTTCCACATCTTGCCTCCTGGTGTTCACTGAGATTGACTGTATGCTGGCTTCAGGGTGGCCATATGCTGACTTCACTCAGGCCATGCAGTGACCTATAAGTAACGCTGACCCTACTGATTTAGAGTACAGGGATGAACAATTCTGACAGGATTGTGGTTGCCTTAGTCATGATGTCACTGAAACCCATGAAGTGAGCCATCTGTTAGGCTTTTTCTGTTTAGATCTTGGACATTGATGCTTTAAGCTGGAAAGCACATCCAAAGGAAAGAGGAAGAAATGGTTACGTGCAGACTATTGAGTTACTCGGGAATATACTGTAGTTTATCAATGGTGGTTCACCAGGCAGTGACAGTTGGAAGCATGTATCAAGTTTCTTTTTTAATTTGTTGATGGTAGCTGATGGTGTCTGATGTGTGTGTAGGGAGCATGATGAGTTTGGGGCCAGCATGTGAAAAACTGCCATATATGAATCTTAGAGAACAGATGAGATGGGACCATACATTTATTTTTCATCCATATTCTCCCCCCTCTCTCTTCCTTCATTTTCTTCCTGTGTATCACGTGAGTTTCTTAAGTTCTTCAGTGACTTATTTTTCAGCTCTTCAGAATTCCTGGGAGCACTTTAGAATTTGCAGAGAGAGACATAGACAGACATGCTACTGAAATTGTTCTTACTTTTATCATTCTTGAAAAAAATATTGCATTATTATTTTTATCATTGTTCCTAGTCTTGAAAATCTGTCTGATCGTAGTATTTCCCACTTTAGTGTGTGTGTGAAAGTGTGTGTGTCCAAGCTGCGTCATGAGTTTATTTTTCTTACAGCTGAAGCACCTTCCTTCCCACCAGAACATTTCATGCTATATACAGCTTCTCTCTTTGACCATCTGTGTTTATGACATTGAAGACTTGGCTAATAGAGCAAATGTCATGTGATAAAATAAGTTGAATACTCTGTGATCACAATATATAATGCTAGTACAGTGTTCTTTTAAAGGTTTGCATCACATATAAATCTCCAATTGTTTTTATTTCCTGCTTTATCTTCTTAGATTCTTTCCCTTTACAGTTCTTCTGTAATTTTATCCTTCCACGTCACCCTTTGTCTTCCCATCCTTAGTCTCTCTCTCTCTCTCTCTCTCTCTCTCTCTCTCTCTCTCTCTCTCTCTCTCTCTCTCTCTCTCACACACACACACACACACACACACACACACACATTTAATCTAGCTTGAACCCGTGATTTTGTGTCTCATTCATCTATCACTCTTTCATAACTAATTCCTTTATTTATTTTTTATTAATTATTTTTTTATAATATGATTCTATGAAGCTTGAATGCATCATTTTCTATCCTATCCTATCCATCATGTCACTTGGCTTTCATGTTCTCCTGACAGCTTGGATCGCGACAAGCCATTCACAGTTCAGATTGGCGTGGGCCAGGTCATCAAGGGATGGGACCAGGGCCTCCTGGACTTGTGCCCTGGAGATAAGGTGAAGCTCACCATCCCACCTGAAATGGCCTATGGAGAACATGGTGCTGGAGATGTCATCCCTCCCAGTGAGTAATCTTTGGCATGTGTAAAACAGGAATGGTGTTACCGGAGTGCATTTAATGATAGGGGAAGTGGGATGTTTAGACGAGATGAATAGTAATACTGGTTGTTGTAATTATAATAGTAGTATCAATAAAGTTGCATATATAATAATGATAATAATCTAAAGAACATAATGTAATTCATCTATCATTCTCACTATAACCTGAAATACTGCTGCTCCCATCAGTAATCCTCTCTTTCCCTCATTTAGATACATTAACAATATTCTCCATTATTTACCAACCTATGTTATGCCTTCAGATGCCTGGCTGGTGTTTGAAGTTGACCTCATCTCTGTTGGTGATGCCCCTCCTGCTGT
This sequence comes from Callinectes sapidus, assembly GCA_020233015.1. NCBI lineage: Eukaryota > Metazoa > Arthropoda > Malacostraca > Decapoda > Portunidae > Callinectes > Callinectes sapidus. The sequence goes on along the minus strand of CM035202.1, from coordinate 3,862,488 downwards.
GAACATCTTCAAGCAGATCGATGGTGACAATGATGACCACTTGTCTAAAGAAGAGGTGAGGGGCAGTGCTTATGGAAGCCAGGCATATCCACTGGTGGTCCTTTTGTTGACTGTGTTGCACATCAGGTTTTAATAACAATTTTGCTACCTACTCATGCTTATATTCTTTCTTCTTCCATTTCTGTTGTCTCATTTTCTTCTGCTTTGCTTTTTCATCTTTTGTTATATTTTTTTTGTGTGTTATGACAAATGTGGCTATTTGTGGAGGCACCTTTTCAACTGTGCATTTCTAAGACTTCTTTGGTGTTGGTGACCCAGTGAAAACACTTGTTACGGTTTCAGAAAGTATACTGCGTACTATAGTATAGTGAATCATTGCCTCGACACCATGATTTTTAAACCAAAATTTAGTTTAAATTGCACTGTTCATTAATATTGATAACAGGAGGGATATTCTAGTGGAAACTTGTTTGTAAAACATTGTTAAAAAGAACTCTTTATGCATCCATCTCTTAGTAATGATTCCTGGGTAAGTGTAAGGCCTAACGGATATTTGTAATCATTCATAAACCATATTACCACAAAATTAGGTTTATGTATGACTGGCAGTATTTTGTGATGTAATCATCTCTTCCTACACACTGGGGTCTGTCCTCTGTGACACTCACACCTTTCCCTTTATCTGGTTTACATGCCACAGGCTTCCCTTCACATTGTTGGCTGTCCTCTGTGCCACTTTTCTCTCTCTCTCTCTGTGTTTGCACTGCAGGTTAACCTGTATGTGTATGTGTGGCTTTTTTCACTACATATTACAGAAGTAAAGGTGGTGTATGTCCTGGGCTTCTTAATAAATAAACCTATCTTAACTCTTTGAAGCCCAGTTATATGTTAATGAAAATTTTTTTAAACTAATATGCTGTTTAAGAAACTATTTTAGCTTTTTATTCTAGTGCTTTTCACTAACTTATTGACAAAACAGCTATCGCCTACAGGTGACTCCAGGCATCAGCTTTTTATACATACATGCCAGCTATCTTGCCATAGTAGTACTGTGTTTATCCATGTGTGTGTTGATGTTTGTTTGTGTGTCTTGTGGACCAGTGTGAAAAAGATATGAATTGTAGTTGTAGAATTTATTAATGACAATTTTATGACACTAACATATTGTATCAGTTGGACCATTGCTGTGTGGGCTGTAGATGACTTGACAGCAGCAGCAGCAGCAGCAGGTGTTGTTGTGGAGGCAGAAACAAGAGGTGTTAGCATGGTGTGGGTAGATGTGGTATGATGGCTATCAGATCATGGGGGGTTTAGAAAGAATACACTTTGTAGCCTTTTGGAGTATATTCCCAAAATACTATATTATGAACAGCAGGAAGACAAGTATGATAAATGAGACGACAGAGGTGAGTGAGGGATTTTTCTCATGGCTTGATCTGGAGGGATGAGTCGTGTAGTTGTGAGAGGGGATGAGCCAAGAGTGAGTCTGAGAGTGAGGAGGTGGTATATATAGGAGCAAAGTGACTCAAGAAAGAGATGAAATTACCAGTCAGGCAGAAGGAGAGAAGAAAGGGAAATGGAGTTGTGGTGAATGTGTGGCATGCAGGTGTCTGAGATAAATGGCTTATTTAGCAAGAGGGAGAGGGAGAACACTTGACTGATGTAGGGAGTAGATAGAGAAACACGTGATGATTGAAAAAAAAATAAAGGATGACAGTGATTGATACTGTATTGTTAATGACAGTATTTTAACATTTTACTCTAATAATACTTCTGGTATCTAGTTGATATCATATGTACTAATGTGATTAATATGACTTGTAGTTGGTAAAAATATATACTTCATAATTGATCAATGAATGTTTATTTTTTGGTATATTATCCATGGTACAAGCTGAAAACTTCTTTGAATACAAGAACAAATATGCTAATCTCAAATATGCCAAAAGCAGGTTCATTTTGTATAAAACATGCGAAATATAAAACACTCAATGATTTCAGTTACACATAACTATGTTTAGACAATGAATACTTCTGTGATACAAAATGGTATCACTGACATAAGGTGCACCTCCATTCCTAACAAGTAAAACCAAATAATATCAGTAATTCATCATAGAAAAAACTCAGCAAGTTTTCTATTGTGTAAGAGTTTAAAACAATCACTAGGAGTCATGAATTCACACACCATCATTTGCTTGCACACAGTGGCAGTGCCAATGGGAGCTTGGGGGAGCTTGAGCCCCCACAATAATGAACCAAGTTCTTCCCTCAGCTCCTCCCAATATTCCTAATAACCAATATTAAAAATATGAAGCCCCTCCACATTTTATCCCAGCCCCTTCTCAGCCCCCTAGTGAAAATTTCCTGGTGTCATCAATGCTTGTACATTTCTGTCTGATAAATATTCAAGTTCATTTTACATTATTTTCAACTTTTTTCCGTTCTTTGATATTTGCTCATTTTGAGCATGAATATCCGTACCTCATTGCTAAATGCTCTGACTTCTACATTACTTCCCATTCCAAACTTAGTTAAGTTGGGGTGGTTCAGATTTCTTATGGTATTTTTCATCCAAATTCTCCACTATCCTGTGGAGAGAAAATTGCTATCAACTATATTTTCTAAATGATTATTTCAATTTCGTCAGAGAACTCTGATCCTCATTAATTTCTCCAGGTTTCTTCTTTCCTATGTATGTTGTGTTTACATCTAGGAATGTTTAGTTTTATTTGTCTCAAGACTTATAGATTTGATGATGGCAGATTCCATTCCCACCACACCATGCTTATTTTTCATTATTAATCTTAAACCCCGTTTACTTGTTTCTCCTTTCCTGTGTATGCTCACATCTTATTTCTAGTAATATTTCATTTAACATCATAGAAGACATACAAATTTAAAGATTGGACCATTTTCCCCTAACCCAGACATCCTTGTTTTTACTGATCTTGCACTCACCTCCTCTGCTCTTTCAGGTGCTGGACTACATCAAGACCCAGCTGCCAGCTGAGGACCTGGAGGAGGGGCAGGACCCACACAAGATCACTGAGGAGATCTTCCACCATGAGGACAAGGACCGGGATGGCTACATCTCCCACGAGGAGTTCTCTGGACCCAAGCATGACGAGCTCTGAGGCGCTGGCTTCCCTTCCATGTGATCCTCTTCCTACACTACCACCTACTCTTATCTGTGGTACCTGAAGAGTTTTTTATGTGTAATATTTTATATATTTAATGTTTTTATCTTTTTACATAGATAATATATTTTATTCTTTTAATAGTTTTGGAGTTCTAAATAGCCACTCCATTTTTAATCTTTGCACAAAAACCCTGCTCATGCACAACCGACAGTTTGCACTCTTGGTTAGCAAGTTCTTAGATTTTATGGGTGTATGTGTTGGTATATTCAGTATAGTGATCGTGTTACTGAATTTTTATTCTGTCAAGCTATCATTGTACCATTATGAAAAAGAAATGGAGCAGGAATGACCTTAAGAACTGTAGGATGAGGAGGATCCTTTTCCTTGCTTGTCTTTATTCAGGATTGACACAACAGATTTGATCTGTGTGATGATTTTGAATTTTTTTTTTGGCAGGATGTGCTTCCTAATGCATTCTTCCCATTTACCTGGGACTGGCACCTGCTCTGAGTTGCATTGCCTAATCTCCTCAGTGCTGGAAACTATATATGTATATACGAGTATAGGATTTACTCGTGTTGAGTAAATTGCATGTGAGGATCTGAGTGAGAGATTCATGATAACAGAGAAGAACAAAGTATGGAACAAGGGACATGTGTAGTATAGAAGGTGTGTGGATCTGATTTTTACTGTGAAAACAGTAGTGGGGAAGCATATAGTGAAAGATAAGTCGGATGCTTTCATGGACATCAACATGACTTATGATGGGGTCAAAAAGAAGATCCCGATCCCACTAGAGGTGCAGATAGAGGTGCAGATAGCTGGTTATTTTCAGTAAGATAGGGGGAGTCCAAGAAAGTGAAATATGACATGAAGGAATTTCAGTGGTTAGGAAGAAGTTTGTTAGCCTTGGGGCATGGCAGACAAGACCTGTGTAAGCCAGATAAATTATAAAGACTGTTAATTAAAAGAACGATGAATGGGATTATGAGGAGAAAGGATACTGGAGTATTATCCTTCCTAGAACTTTGAGGGTAAGATGTCAGGAGTGCTGGCAAGATGTTGCCTGATATATAGCTAGAAAGAGTGTGGGTGTTAAGAAGTATGTTGACTTAGTCCAGTAACTAAAGCTCCCCAGATCACAGCCTTATTAATCTTTACATGTCCCTGTTCGTTAGACTCAACCAACTTGTGTCCATATGTACTCCCCCAGGTCACAACTTTGTGATCCTTTACATGGTAACTTTTGAATCATATCCTTTTTGTAATTATATGTACGTATGTATTATCATATTGTATGTATAATTTCTATTGTTGAACACCCAGATAACCACAGCCACTACCATCATCGTTTTTAACATCATCATCACCATTTTAAAGGGCTTCATATACAATTAAAAATACTCATCCTGCACAAGCCAAAAAAGTCTTGACATATTCAGATCTCAAACTCTTTTCTCTCAGTCACTCTCCACCATCCACACAACCTGCCAGAACCATCCTTTGCTGTCTCCTCCTGCCACTTTCTTTGCACACTCACCTTCTGTCATAATGGAGTGGGGGTGGCTTAGGCAGTAGTGCTTTTGACTACAATGCAAGCTCCACATTTGAATCCTCCTGGTCACAGCCTAGATTTTTCTGAGACAACTGTCCACTCCTAGGTTCAACCAGATTTTAAATGGGTCCTGAGCAGCTAAGGTTAGGAACATAGAGGTGACAAAGAAAGGAGCTGTCCTCTTTACTCCAAATCTAAAGGCCAAGATAGAATGGTGCTTCTTATACTTGTGTTTACAACTGAGTACAGCACATCTTTAATTTATTTTTATATTTTACTACCCTCTGATTCCTAGGCTCTCTGTCTGGTGTTCTCATTCTCCCCCATGTCTTATTCAGGGATGCACTACATATCCATATAATCATCCTCATCTCCGTCCAGTTTAACCTCAAACATTGTCCTCTTCACTGCCTGGATTGTGTGAGCAAAGTGCTTACACTCTTTGCACAGGCCATGTTTAGCTGCCCATTGGATCTATAAAAAATAAAATATGTGGTGGTATATTTTTATAAATTTTGTGGATGAAACTAGTGTCTTGTATGTTTCTCTCTTTTCCTTTCTTCATTCAGACCTTCCCTCTGTCTTGCTCCCTCCTTCATGGTTAGCATGGAAGATGCTAATGTACTACCAATGGGTGAATCTTAAGTCAGTGAATTGTAGGTAGAACAGGCAGTCTTCTACCATCATATAATGGACCTTGTTTCACCTCTATGTTCATTATGGAAGCAATGGTACAGTGAGGAAGTGTTTGAGGACAGTAGATAGCTGGAGGATACAATTTTAAATAATAAACATATTACTGTGGGTGGTGGAATAGTACGTCATTATGGTGAAGTTTAGAATTACTAGGTTGGATGGAACAATACCCCACATACTCATACACACGTCATTCACAAAACGATCAGTTCGTATTGGAAGTTAAGAATGAATACAGTTGGAAAGGTGGTTGTCGTGAATAATTCCGGTGCTCTAAAACACAGAGAAATTTATTTAAACAGCTAAGATTGTGTTGAGAGAGTATATATCACATAATACTTATCATAGTTTAAATTACCATTTGCCATTATCATTTTTAAATCTGTCCATTCTCCTCTTGGAAATGTCAGATGTCTCTACCAACACTTGATATTACAGTATTTTTATTTGTTGTTTAGCTTGTAAATTTTTATACTTATTCTAATGTGTTGCTTAACTAAAAAATCTTATTCATACTTCATTAAATGTGCATGGGGAGGAATGACTTGAAAGAGGAAATTAAGTACTGTTTTTATATCAAATGTGTTATGAGAGGTTGAATATTTGAGATGCTGTATGTAATGGAGAGTGTGGTTGAAGAGTAGTGTGTATGGATAGAATGAAGAATGAAGAAATGTGAGGAATTCGTTTATCAAGAGAGTTGAGTGACAGCTGTGGTGGAAGTGTTGCAAGGGTTGGAGCATGTGGAGAGAGTAGATGAGGAGAGATGGGTGAGGATAACTGGATCTAATGTGAGAGATCCTAAGACTAAGGGGTGGGGGAATACTAGAATCAGGTGAGGTACAAACCTGTCTGTTCTCGGTGAACTAACAATGTTATTCCCTAAAAAGTTTATTTCATTGTTGTTTGTTAAATATATATTATGTACTTGGCATTTGTTGAGCTTTTAATATGTAAGTTGAGTACATTTCTGAAGTATCTTAAGTAAACTAATACGTTTGTTAAAAGGTGCAGTTCTTAAGTTTGTTATACAAGTAATGAATTCTGTCCCAAAAAATCAGAAACATTATGTATTGAAAGAAAACTAAGTAACTTCCATAACATCCTTTAATTCCTGTGAAAGAGAACAAGATGTGTGAGGTCCAGCAGTGTGTTCCAATTTTATTTCAGGAACCATTTGTGCCAGGAACTTGTTAGACGAGTAAGAGAGGGGCGGGAGCGTATAATCATTATGTACTTATGAGGTGGGAGTGGAATTATAGAGGATATAATGAATTTTGTATGTGGAAGGAAAGGTGTGATGTGTGAAGTGGCAGATGTTAGGTGTGTAGAGGTGGAATGAGTGGCTTACTGTGACTTTCCCCATGTCAGAAGTAGATGACATTCCTTGATCCCAGAGCTTCCTTAGTCCAGCCTTGGAAGACTTTGGATTGCGACTTCCATGTAAGAGTTCAATGTATTTTTCTTGTTGGATTTTTAATACTAACTTTTTTATGACAAATGATCAATAAAAGTTGTTGAAAGGGTTTTTGGAATGTTATTTTGGTACACATCACACGTCCCATTAACTACAATTCTCTCTCTCTCTCTCTCTCTCTCTCTCTCTCTCTCTCTCATGATGTCACCCTTTCCCGAGCGAACCACTGCCTTTTCCTCGGTAGATAAGAGCAGGAGCAGGGCATGGCAGATCTGGTCCGGGGAAAGGTTTCAAGAAGTGGTGGCCGGACTTGCAGGCGCATAGTGGCATTGTGCGTATAGTGGCGCCTGCAAGTCGGGCTCTTCCTCTCTCAGTCTCTCCTCTCTCCCCCGTGACCCCGACGAGCCATAAAACCTTCCTCCACCCTCAACCTCCCCCCGTTCCTCTCTTCCTCTGCAGTACTTAGCGCCACTACCCCCTCTACGCTTTCCGCTTACTACGCAGCACGCAGCAGCGGGAGGGACGCGACAGCGAGCGAGTACTAGCTTGCCAGTTTGAATCTCTTGATGATGGGTACACACGTACGTTACACAAAAACTCTTTGTGTGGGGAGTGGGCGTACCAGGAACGGGTTCTACTAGTTTCCTTTCACACGTCTATCTGACTGCCGCCGCGTTTCAGGACCACGTTTTCACATATAATTTTTCATGCGAGAACTGTCCAGTAACATGATTCGGAGTGGAATATGTGAAATGTGGTTCAGTTTCTTTGAAAGAGAAAGGGGCAATACGAGAACAGGCTATGAAGAGAAGACTAAACTCAACACAAGCTACCAACAAAGAGAGAGAGAGAGAGAGAGAGAGAGAGAGAGAGAGAGAGAGAGAGAAGGGGTGCTTGAGAGACGTGACAACTTTATGTGTAGGAGGAACAGAATGGAATGGTGTTCTGTATTTTCTTTCTTTTCTTCATGTACACTGATAGTTAAAGTCACAGTACTGCAGCATATTTAATTAAGGATATTTCCGGGAGTGTGTGTGTGTGTGTGTGTGTGTGTGTGTGTGTTATCCATAAAAAAAAAAGTTACATAAGCCCCTAGATGTGTATCAGTAGGAATACGCATGTACTTCATATTCTTCTCTGAAAACAATAAGAATGATAAAGTGAATAAATCAAACCTCCATGAAGTACAGTACGTGAACGTAGGTACTCTATCTGTTGGCTGCGGTCCTTAAAAATTGTCCGAGCTGGCAACCCTTAATATCATGCAATGCAGGTCGATACTAAACTTCAGGGCCAAATAATACTGTACTCTTGCCTTGTTCATGTTGTGATCCAAGCAACAAACTTAGCAGTTTTTAGTATAGCAATTCTTTTTATCGAATACTGATATTTGAATGACACATATGCAAACCGTGTGTGTGTGTGTGTGTGTGTGTGTGTGTTGGCCAAAAGGACCTTGGGGAGCCAGATATAACCAGGCTCGCCCATCCCGCGTCTCGAGGTTCACCACACTATCTTTCTCCTCCCGGCCTGTCTCTCAACACTACTTCCTCATTTCTCTTCAACACAAAGCAAAACAGAACTACACTTCATGAATCCTTATTGGAAACGTAGTATAATGATTCGTGTGTGTGTGTGTGTGTTCGTTGGAGTTGAAGTATTAACAGCACGTGAACAGGGACGTATCCCTGTTCTCTCTCTCTCTCTCTCTCTCTCGAGGCTACAAAAAATATGAAAATATCTAGCAACTTTTCCTGATCCCCCGCAGCTTCTTGCAGTCATACGTTGACGTTCAGCGTTTATTTTTATTTCAAATTCTTGAGATGTCGATCGGAAACTCTTGTCTGATCTATAGGTACTGACTGGTAACAGATTAGCTACATATGATCGATGAACTTGTTGCGTCTGCAGTGTGGCACAAAGGGTGGCTGGTGAGTGTGGTGTGTTGCGAGACTGCAAAGCAAGGTTTTGTCAAGGTCAACAAGGTAGGGGTCTGTCGATGATACAGGAAGACCAAGCTAGAGTATACCGCCACGTTATAACTATATTTTTGTTGTTGCTGTATTGTTAGGACACTGCATATGGTGTTTACGATATTGTACAATTCAGGAAGGATCATTGCTCTTGAGTCACATTGATAAATAACCACTACGTTAGTCGTATGCAAGAGAGAAATGGGCATGTCACTGTTGCTAGGTTGGCCATGGGGACCTCCGGTGCTCCAGCCCCCACTCCCCCTCACAGTTATATGGTTGTGATGTCTTGTGGAAAAATTATGCATTCCGTTTAGTTTAGTATACAGTGTGTGTGTGTGTGTGTGTGTGTGTGTGTGAAATATAAGTGAATAGCAGTGATGATATACCTACGTAGTAGGTTGAAACGCTCTCTCTCTCTCTCTCTCTCTCTCTCTCTCTCTCTCTCTCTCTCTCTCTCTCTCTCGTCTCTCTCTCTCTCTCTCTCTCTCTCTCTCTCTCTCTCTCTCTCTCTCTCTCTCTCTCTCTCTCTCTCTCTCTCTCTCTCTCTCTCTCTCCAATGAGAGAATTTCCTTTTGTCCACTACAAACAATCTGGGCAGGCTGGGGTGATTATATAAATATGGGAAAATGTATTTCTACACTTGCTGTATATGAAGTTGAAATGTCTTAAGATCTATAATCCAGAGAGAGAGAGAGAGAGAGAGAGAGAGAGAGAGAGAGAGAGAGAGAGAGAGAGAGAGAGAGTTGAGTTACGTCTGGTTCTCCACCCTTACTATTGTAGTAGTACTACCAGTAACCTAGCCTGCCAAACCTGACACACACACACACACACACACACACACACACACACACACACCTGCTATGTTTTGTTTAATAACAGGAATGGTGACTACATTCCATCGCTCTGAAATGGTCGAGGCCTGTATCGATTCACATTTCTCAGAAATCTAGTTGATGGTCTAGCTTATAATAGTGTGACTCCTTTAACTACATTTTTAAAGGTGATGCGAGAGTATCAAAAAAATTAGTCGCGAGCCAATGAATAACCTATTCTGGTGTTTGGAAAAGGTGTTCGCTGATCGCTCCCATAGCCTCACTCCTTTGACAGAATTAGCTTATCCTAATCAGAGGAACTTTCTTATGCCGTCTCATAACTTGGATAAAATGGAAGTTTACGCACATATATGTGTATTTTCACTGTGGATGTTACAAATAGGGAAAGCACTCGATTTGCCGTTCCCAAAAAGTTGAGTACAGGAACAGTTAGACTCAAAGTACGAATATAAGCAGATGAATAATTTCCGCTTCGATCACACATGTCGATATTGTCGGCTATCTTTTCATGTCAGCGGAAATTCAACTGTTGGCTGCCCACCCCATGCAAGTACGTCAGCCATACACACTCCTCTGCATCATTCGAAACGGTATTAATCTTGAGCAGTGACACCGCGATGGAAGCACTGAACGAGCACAGTTTATAAGAAAAAAGTAGAAATACTAGGAAATATTGTAAATACATATGCCTAGACTGTTGTTTCACTTCAACTTACGGCGCCGTACGTTGAAGGTTTATTGCCGCGTTATATAAGTAAGCGTGGGGCTGGGTTATGTAACATGCCGTGTAAGAGTTGACTGGGTCCGCCTCTCTCCATCAGGGACCCTCCACCTCCCTCCGCTGGATGCCACAACGTGTCATACCGAACATTAATTTCACCGTATTCACGCCATGCCATTTAATGGTGAACGACAACCACATTTTGGATATTACTTTATATAAATTTGAGACGTAAGGATACTGCAAATGACGTATTCGTTTAAGAATAATCGTTAAATCAGAGAGAAAAAAAAAATGTTTGAATTGGTAAGTTCTCTCCGGGAGGGAGCCACCGAGCGTGTTGCTGAGCAGACAGGAACACTTGAACGTGGAAACTCAGCTAGGGAGGATGCCAACTACACGCAGCAATGGTGGCAGGAGGAAGGAGCCTACTCTTAGAGTGGAGCCACCCGCCAAAAGGCAACGGAAAGCACCTGTGAGAGCCAAGAAAGCAGGTGAGTGTGTGAGCAGAGGCTGTCGAGCTGCCCTTTCAAGAAGATGAGCAGCTTGGGGGGCCGTCTGGCTTCTCCCTATTTAATTCACACTGCTTCCTTTTCTGTATGCCTTTGTTTATCCCCCCAGCAGCCCTTCCCCATCTTTCAGCCCTCGTCCCCCCTTCTTAAAAAAAAAAAAAAAAAAAAAAAAAAAAAGAATGTAAGGGCTTGGGGAGGTGAGCCAGCGTCTCCCAGTGCTGAAAATGAAAGCTGAAGTGGAGAAAATGACTTTTATAGTGAATTTGCTCGCCTTTGTGTAAACCGTGCTGTTGAGTGATATATCACGTGACAAGTGTGTGTGTGTGTGTGTGTGTGTGTGTCAGTAGCACATGGAGGCAGTTTGTGTGGTGCACATGAGCGGTGGTGGTGTTGCCACGTGGGGAAGAGGAAGTGGCGGGAACGTACCATGTCTGTCTTCACGTATTTGATGAAGCCGCACTGGAATATTTTGTGATTGGCACTGATGTATTAGCACAAGTGTTGTGGTTTAGATAAATGACACTCACTTAGCTTGTATTTGTTTCGTGTTTTCAATTTATGTGATTTTTCTCTGGACTTGGTGTTTGGGCTCTTCCCGAAATATTAATCTGTCCTTTCACTACAGTATTTTAAGCCTATTTAATTCTTGCGTTTTGGAAAGCTTTAGTTGAAGCTACAGGGATTCACTAGGATGCTTTCATAGTTCTAGGTAATTGAAACAAGTTTTTTTTTTTGTTTTACCTCATCAGGAAAAAGATAACCCGTCAGAAACACATTATCTCGGTGACCTTTGAAAACTTATCTGATGAGAGAACAAATAATCGAGCTTTTAAACATAGGCGGGAAACTTTTTTCCCAGCAAGTTGTCCTCTGCTGGGTCTGTTTTGCTGTATCGGAATCTTGTGTTCCTTTTTCTTTCTTTTATTTTTGGTTGTCTCAATGTTGGCGATGAATTAAGACTATTTTAGATAATCCCCTCAGTTCAGGTGAAAATAAAACTTGGAAAAAAAAAATTATGAATTTTGTTGTAATCATTATTTTAAACATAGTGACTATAGATCCCCGTCCTCGAGTCCCTGGCATAGACAAAGGAGAATGGTGCCAAGGTCTTTACATCCGCGAGTGCCAGGGCTGCGATCTGAGTGGGGTGCCTGAATATTATATTTTATCGTTATATTTGATTTCTGACGGGTAAGACTTGGTTATAATTACTTGAAATGAGATGTTGGACGCTAGGATCACTATTATTGTGGGTGATTTCAATGTGTTTATCAAGTGTGTATCCGCCCTCTTGATGTGCCTCGCCTCTTGGCGACTTCCATCCGCTCAGGTTCATGCTAGTTTTTTGCGGATTGTATAATTGTACTGACGGGCTTGCTCCATCTGTAGGGAAGTTTGTTGTTCCTTGTACGTGGTCTTGGTTATCCTCTTCTCTTTGCATTGCTTTGTACTTTGCTTCTACTTCATTCCAGTAATTATAAAAGTTTTCCATAATTTGAATGTGGAATTTGCTACACGATGACATCTCTGAACATATTACGTAAGACGTGAATGGATGGTGAATGGGATGGAGGCAGAAGGGAGGGACTGAAGTGAGTTTTTGCGTGGTTTCAGAGCCAGTGAAAGAGCCAGAGCCAGAAATCGTTGAAGAACAGGAAGAGGCTGAGCCAGTACCTCCTCCTGTAGAAGGTAATAGCACATGTTCTGCTCTCTCTCTCTCTCTCTCTCTCTCTCTCTCTCTCTCTCTCTCTCTCTCTCTCTCTCTCTCTCTCTCTCTCTCATGATGGAATTGGATTTTCTTTTGTAATTTTACTATTTTGCCTTGAACAATAATAATCTCTCTCTCTCTCTCTCTCTCTCTCTCTCTCTCTCTCTCTCTCTCTCTCTCTCTCTCTCTCTCTCTCTCTCTCTCTCTCTCTCTCTCTCATGATGAGGTTGTATTTTTGGAATTTAATTACTTTGCCTTGAACAATAGAACTTTTCTTCTCTAAATTATATATTGTTGCTATGAAAGTGTTGTGAGGCAGGTAGACCAAATGCTCTAAGTAATATAGATTCCATCAGCATTATTTTATTGCCATTGACAGAGAAGCAAGAGAATGGCCAGACTAATGGTGATGCTCATGAAGAAGAGGCAGAGGAGGAGGAAGAGGTGGAGGAGTCCAAGACTGAAGAGAATGGTGTAGCTGCTGAGGAGGAGGAAAAGGAAGAAGAAAAAGAACAAAAGGATGAGGAGCCTATGGAAGAAGAACCTTCTAAGGAGGAGGAGGAAGAAGCAAAAGAAGAGAAGGAAAATAATGAAGAGGCAGTACCAGAAGAAGAGGAAAAAGTAGCAGAAGAGCTAAAAGAAGAGGAGGCACCCAAAGAAGAAGCTGTTGCAGAAGAAAAGGAAAATGAGCCAGAAGGTAATACAAAAGTTTTTGTCAAGCAAAGCATGTATATTGTTTATTGTTGTATTGGTATATGTGTTCAAAGGTTGGCTGGATTATCTACAGGTGTGGAAGGGAAAGTTTGTTTTATGCAATTTATTATCTCATTCTGTTACGGATCTGTAAATATTATGTGCAAAACGTTTCAATCCATTACTTGTTCTTATTCTTCTTTATCTTTAGTTGCTTCACTTTGGTCTGTGGGGTTCAATTTGATGTGAGTCATTGGAACACCCCATGTTAGCATTCTGTTTTATGTATGTGTCATGATCAAAGTTTGGAAGATGGCTTGTCAGTGTGAATAGGTTCTTAACATACCTTGCTCTGGTGCAGGACTGAGTGCCATTAAAACCAGCTTCACCTGACAGTGCTGGGAAGTGGTAGTGTGTTTGAGAGATGCAAGACATGTATATATATTTAAGTTAAACACTATTTATACTCTATTCACTATGTACATTTGATTTATGATATATTGTTTTTAACAGCTCCTGCTGAAGTTGAACCAGAAGCTCCCCCTGCTCCAGCACCCACCAAAGGCAGACGTGGCCGTAAGCCGAAGAAGGTCTCTGTTGAGCACTGGTGAGTGTTGCTGATCTATGATGGAGTTTGCTGTTAATGTGTGAGGTGTTGATTTGGCTGGCTTGGCTCGGGCAAATTGTTTTCATTACCATTTCCTTCTATTGGAGAACTAACACGATTGCTTTACATGTAGGAAGTCTTATCATAAGCAATAATAGGAGAAGAAATAAGTAGGTATGTGTGTCTTTTACAGCAAATCATGAAGCGTGTTCAAACGGAATGCTGTTCAGGTGACTGACAGCATCCGTTCCACGTTCCCCGATATTGAGGTGGAACTCAATCCAAAAAAACCACGCTCCAAAACGTTTGAGGTATGTCTTTTTTTTTCATTTATATTTATTTTTGTTTTTCTTCTGTCTTTGTATTCCTTGGGATGCAACATGACATTTTCTGATGCCTAGTAGCTCTTATTAATGTACGTAGACACACAAGCATGCATACGTGTAGTGGGAATGAAGAGATCTGAGATTTATGGAAACAGAATAGGCTGAGATGAGAGAAGCAAAGGAGAAGGAGAAGGCTGGCGATGTAAAGTCTTTGAGAGGAGAAGCAAGGGAATGGAAGAAGGAAACAAGGAGAACTAGATTTTTTAAAAGTGATGAATGAATGCCACAGTGGTGGTACTTCTTAGTGTGCAACTCTGCCTGATAGCCATATGCCATCACTCTTATTTTTGCTCATAGCCTAGGAGACAAACACATGGTCATGTAGTGTCTCAACATTGATATGCATCATGCACAACAAAAATTTTATGCTGTTATGGTATATGCTGAAAGCTCGTAATGATTATATGAGTGATTTCTGCTCCTTTGCCAAAGAAACTAAAACAACATGTAAGAGAAAGAGAGTAGAAGTCTGTTTGCATTGACTTATCATTTTCTAGTTTTTTACTTCACCTATTTAAACTTGTAGCATGATAGATGTAGTACCACCTATTGGAAACTGTTGATGATAGAAATTGCATGATTGATTGTGATATTTGATTGATTTAAATCTTACAAAGTGGTGACTGGTCTATTACTGAACTAGTCTTTTGTGTTATCATTGCTGGGAAGATGCTTTTTATGTTTTTCTTTCAAGTTTCTTATTGAGTAAAAACCAAGCAGTTGATTGTATCAAACTTTCTAAAGTTTCATTGTTTTACTTCAATCAATGTTGTTATTTATGTATGTGTGTGTCTGTGTGTTAAAGATTTTTCTCTGAAGATAGGCTTTGAAAGGTAAATAGTTGAGACAAAGTCTTAATGCAAAAACATTGATAGATAGTACATGGAACAGCCTGAGGTGTTTTGGTGCTCACAAGCATTAGTTTTAGATTTTTTTTTTAGTGTACGTTGGTTCCTACACATGTTTACTCTTCTAGATCACAGTAACCTTTGAAGATGGGGAGTCTGTCCTGGTGTGGTCAGGCCTCAAGAAGGGACCACCACGAAGGCTCAAGTTTCCTGAGGCATCAAATGTTCTCACCAGTATTGAGGAACTTCTGTAAACAACTACCAGGAAGAAGACAATGATTTACCAACACTCTGCTAGGAAAACTTCATCTCTTACTTTATCATTTTTCCCATAGTGTGTTATCACTATTTTCTCTTTTCATTTGGTTAATGGAAAACCAAACCATGGTTACATGAGTTACTTGTCTATGGAGCTGTGGGGCAAGTGGCAATTGACATGGACCATGTGAGGTAACTTGTCTGGATCAGCTCAGGTGTGTGGCAGCACAAAATGGCTGGGATGGTTTGCCACAAATGTCTTAAGTGTGAACCTAGTGTAGTTATGCATATCCAAGGAAGTGGCTGGCTTTTGGGATATATTTTCCAATATCTTGCTATATTTGCAAGTTAGTGTTTGGCCGATGAGTGTCTGGAGCTGTGAATCTTGTAATGAAAGTTCTAAAATCTTCAAATAACTTTGAGCATAAGATAAGCTTTGAGAAAATCTTCTTTGGCAACAGGCAAGAAGTTGGTATCCAAAAAAATCAACTTTCATCTAAGTATCTTATATGAGTTTCATCTGTGTAGTCAGATTTTTCAGCTGACAGTTTTTATGGTATTGGGATCACCACAAGTCACCAGGAGTAACATATCACAAAGGAAACATTGCACAATTTCCTATCTTAGTTGAGAGGCTCTCCCGTAGAGTTGCTGTTTCTCTTGTTCTCATCTAAAACACTTAGCTTACCTTTCATAATGATGCTGCCTCTGTGAGGTCTCCAGTATTCAAGCTTATTTATTAAGTGAACAAAGATCTTGGCAATTTATTATTTTTACTATTATTATTATTTTTACTACTATTATTTTTTCTTTTCTTTTATTTATTTATTTTTTTTTTTTTGTGTGTGTGTGTGTGTACTCCAATTAATGGGCATATCCTTGCCAACCTCCAGTGAGCATGAGAATCACTGGCTAAATTCCTTGTAATTGATTATATCATAAGAATCCATAGTCTGGGGAGTGCCACCACCTGGTGTGGTGTTTGTGTCTGTCGTGAAAAGTTCTTTTACAATGGTAAGTAGAAGGGATCTGTCCAGTTCTTGAAGTGTATTGTTTATTAATGCCCTTTAGATGCCAATAGTGATAGGTGGCTTGGAGAGACACTGAAGGTGACTGTGGTAGACCAATGCCCATATCTGTCTATTTATTACTGGTATTCGTCAAACAAAACAATCCACTTGCCGAATTAATACTTCTTGTTAGAAATGAGTTATTTTTATTTTTACTTTCTAAATTTAATTTTAGTGCATTTGGTAAGGATAATTTAGTTTGTGATCTAGTTTTGGTTCATTAGATTGGTTTTTATTTTACTGCATTTTCTTTCATGAAAGATAATTTATTTTCTTGCATCAGTTTTCCTAAGCAGAGTGTCATGAAAGGATAATCACCTGTGGCAGGCAAGGGACTGAGCTTTGCTGGGTGCTCCTTCAATGAAGGTCAAGGGTCAAAGCTGTGCTCCCCAAAGACTGGATACTTTGGAGCACCCAGGCATGGGGCTCAGTGGCTAGAGCCTCCTCCAGGTGATGCACCACTAAGTCACTTAGTTTTGTGTCCCTGGTACTTTTTGTCAAATGTACAAAGTTCGTAGGTGCTGGCAGTGGTGCTGGACAAGCGCCACCTGTGGTGCCTTGTGCCTTGCCTCTAGCCAGGACCAATGAACACAGACTCTCCAAACAGATACTGATGTAGGTTAAGAGAATTTTGGATGGTGTTTTTTGATCCCATATGTTTTGCTATGTGATGTGTAGTTTTTGTAGAGTCTTGTAAGTATACAAATAACACTTTATTTTTGGTCTTTTAAGAATTTCATTACATGAAAACTTTTCCCCACAAGGTGGTGCTTAGTTCATTGTAGTTATAATGTTATGTTACCAGAGAACAGAATAGTTTCCTCACATCTTACTTTTACCTTTAGATATATATTGTAGAAAGAAAATAGCAAGTTGTAGATGTGTATTAAACTTGTGTTTGTAAGAAGGAATCAAATTGTAAATTTATATTTTCTGATCTGCAGATTGTTCAAATTCTTACTTCTCTTTGGTCACCAAAGAATATTATCTGAGTTAGTGTTAGTGATATTTTAAAATTAAAGTGAAACTACACTGTTGCAATGATTTTCTAAAATTAGAAATTTGTGAATTATTGAGATTAAAGAAAAATAAGCTCACTTTTAATTACTTTGGAAAACCTTGGCACTGGGTAGACTCAATAGAACAGTGATGTCACATTCATAGGATTTATTTCCGTAACAGTGTGAATCATCGCAATTAAAAGAAAAAAGCTCACTTTGAATTACTTTGGGAAACCATGGCATTGGGTGTACTCAATAGAAGTGATGTCACATTCACAGAATTTTTTTCCTTAACAGTTGGTGAGGCATGTTTAATGTGGAGTGTTTTATTAACACTGACCTCTGTTGCTGCCCGACTTGAAAGCCATTGCCATTCATTATTGTGGATCTTCGGGATTGATGATGAAGGAAGAGGCTGCTGACACTGAATATTGTATCTGTAACAGATTGATTTTATCCTTCAAGTGAGACAACCTGTACAAAAGATCAAAGGAAATGAGGCTGCTAATTTTACAAGATGAAAAGAAAGATCTAATAACAATGTACAAAATTGTAGATTGCACTGAGAAGATAGACAAACAAGACCTGAAGTTGCTGAAAGATGACACTAGATGAATGAGAGGACACTCAAAGAAGACTGAGAAGAATCAGTGTTTAAGGGACATAGGAAGTATAGTTTCTCACATAGAACCATAGATATTTGAAATGGCTCGAGTGAAGAGATTATTACAGCAGCCAACTTACTTAACTTTAAAGAAAAGTTGGATGAATATAGATATGGAGATGAGACATCATGGGCTCTTCTCTTCTGATATACAAGATAAATATTAATTTTTTTACGTCCGTCTCTATGCCTCTTGGAGAGAGTACAGGAAGGTGAGCTGTGTAACACCCAACAGTACCACAGACTTGTTACAATATAATATACAAGTCCTTTAGTACTGGCATTGACTGTTCAGCTGATTGGGGCAGATGTGATGGAACTTACCATTGACATTCTCAAGACCACGTCTTCATCCATACATTCACAACTGCTCTTCATTCATCACTTAAGTATAATCTTTAATTTCCTTGGCACCAAATGCTGTTATGACCCTGCACATTCATCTATTGTGGCTTTTCTCTGAATCTTACAGCAGATTGGGTCATCTTCACCTGTCCTTTCATTCTTTCCTCATTCTCTTCTTTATAGTTGACCTTTTATTCTTCAGCAGCAGTTTTAGAACCCTTGATTTTCATTTTATCCTTACATGCACTTCACCTCATCTCCATTGCACATCATCTTTGTTCACTTGAAAAGAATTGGTAAAAAGATGTGAATATTGTTCGTGTGGAAATGCACATCTAATAAGTGTGGTTTCCCGTGCAGTCTTGAGGAGGTCACTGTATTCTAAACACTGAAGAGGACATATCAGATTATATATTATCATTAAGACTGGAGTTTTGTACATCTCAGAAGGTTATAAGGTATTCTGCCCATGAGAATTGGGTGGGTGATGAGGGAGGCCAATGGAAATCAGTCACTGGTGGGGTTGAAAGCCGCAGAAGTTCAAATTAAAGTTTTTACAGCCTTAAATACCCATAATTTATTCATAATTTCATAGTGAAAGTATAGGTTTTGCAATTCAAAGTTGCAATCATATTGAATATTGTGGGAAGAGCTGCAATCACACACTTTAATGTTAGAACAAAGACAAGTATGGTATGTACATCCTGGTTCCATTTCCTCCAACACCTGTGTCCACCCAAATCACTGGCACATCCCAGCTGCTGCCTTCTGACTCAGCATACAGAAAATATTTACAAACAAGGGTTGAAACCAGCAAATATACACACCTTGAGTACCCTCATTTGTTACTGTTATACAGGAAACTATTGTGACCACAGAATTGTACAACTTTGTGTATATGATCATGTATAAGCAGAAACCTACATATACTCTGCTTCGTCTTGAGGAAAAAATACAAATTGGCATTATGGAAATCTTAGGATGACTGCCAATATTTGTCACAAGATGAAGGAAAAGTGCAGGAAACTGAAAAACAAAGAAAAAACAGTAGCTTTTCTGGTGGTGGCACAAGGAATACATCTGATCACAAGAGACAGAGAGAAAAAAAGAGTAGAACAAATGCAAAAAGCCATCATATCAGCTGGACAATGGGATGGGGGGGATGCTTCATAATGAGGTGATGGAGTCCATGGCTGCATTACTGCTGGTGGTGGTAGCTTCAACAACATCCACTGAGGTATCTGAGGTGACATGTTGAGCAAGATGAATATAAGTAAAGTATGAAGAAAGATATACATTACCATAATTCACACGTATTTTGTTAAGATACACAATGAGTTTTGTGTGGCTTTGATAACGTTTAACTTATGGAAACTGAGAAGGCTTGGTTCATTAAGAAATTGGCATGGTTGTTTTGATTTAAGAGCATATGTTTGAAGTTTAATGAAAAAAATTATGTTAAGGGGTTTGTGTCTCTGAGAGACAGTTGCAAGAAGTTCTATTGAAGTGTTCTAGGCATCGCATATTATTGAAAGCAGGACAAGAATAGAAAACTCCAAGGTTACACAATTAGGAATCTCCACATCACTGGAAGAAACTCGTACTGCCATCTATATACTTTCTCGTGATGGACACAGGAAAGAAAGTGACTGGACATGGATTTAGATTGTTGAAGTTCAGTTAGAACAGGATCTGGTTCCTCTGAGTTCAATTGGGAAGAACTTTGCCTGAGTTCATTTAGGAAAGAATTTCTTTTGTCTCATCTCTTCAACTGGGGAAGGATTTTTGTTTGCCTGACTTATTCAATTCCTGGAGCACTGATGGGAGACATTTCACTACCGGTCTTAGCTTGGTCTATACCTGCGTCAGTGTACAGAAGTTGGAAACACAACAAGACATGAGTGTAGCTGGTGCTTGTGAAGTGTTGGTAGAAGAAAAACTCAACATGATGTAAGAGACCCAGCCTTATGAACCCCACTTGATATCACGCTTTTACAAATCTCTATAACTGAGTCAGGCCAGGCAGAGGCAAGCTTATCATAAAATCTACATAGGCCAGGACCACTCAAGTGAGTCGAGGGAGGTATTCTTGTTGCTCATTACTAGGGTAAGTAACAAAGGAGATCAGAAAACTGGGCTGCTGAGAATAAGGTTAAATAGGAACTTGGAGCCAAGCTTCTGACCTGACCTGACACTCAGAAGTTATGGCACAAAGGCAAGGAGCTTATGCTACAGTAGACAGCCAAGCTTCCCTCAGGTGGCTTTTCCTAGTTCAAAACGTGGCTAAGTGATGAAACTTTGAGAATAATATTGAGTGGAATTGAGTTTTCATTTATTTGATAAGAACTTTTAGTCATGGCTAGCACCACTGAGAAAGGCTGACTGACTAGACTACATCTGAAACTATTATAGCACAGACATGTTTCTGCATCTGTACAAAATATTAATGACCTGATACTTCATACTTTAAAATGGGTAGAAAAAAATCTTGGAGTTTCTATAAAACTTTGAATAATTGACTTGTGAAGGTGTTCATTTCCATCACTTCACTTGCCGACTTTTTATAATATAAACTAAAGCAGGATTGAATAGTTACTTTTTAATCACTATATACATTTTTAAACACTTAAATCTATGTATATATATATATATATATATATATATATATATATATATATATATATATATATATATATATATATATATATATATATATATATATATGCACATATATATATATATTATATATTATGAGTTGGATAATAGTTAACCAGGTGGTTTAGAGAAAGTTTCCTCCTCATACACAGACTTGCCTTAGCTATGTAAAACAGTTACATGTAATGTTTTGATATAGGAGACATACACATTGTAAGCTTCCACAGCTAGCAAACACAATGGCTTATGAGGTACGTAGTGAGGGTAAAAGGTGTATTATTATAATTATTATCAGTATCATTAATAATATTATTATTTATCTACTTTGCTGCTGCTGCTGCTGCTGGTCTTAAGGATAGTAGTAGATATGGGAACTACACATGCAATACACCACTCCAAATGAAACTGTACGTTATAAGGAGGGAGTGCTCTCAATGCATCTCAAATGATCTATAAACTTTGATAATATCTAACACCTTTGTCCATCTGCCGTGCTACTCTCCTAGGTCTTCATTGTGCAGCGTATGGTTGCTAGCCTGTGTTCATCAGGTTGCTTCATATACCTCAAGAGCAAACAATATCTGCTTTTCTCAGGTCAACTGTCTTTGCCATTTCTTGTTCTCAAGTATGTCTTTCAAAGCGTTCCACACTTTCTATTTTCTTCCTTCACACTGTTTAGTGTTCCTTTATTTATTGAGTGATTTATTCTACTTATATAATTTTAGTTTGTTTTATGAGACAAAAGTCACTTTCTCCAGCACACAACTCCACTAAGCTGCCTGTTAGCCAGTGTCCTGGTGCACAAATGAGGGACACTTCCCAGGCCATGCCCAACAAACCAGGCCTCCCTGTGTCACTTCCCACAGCTGTCCACTAACTTTCCACTGCAATTTGGCAATCTGTAATGACTCGAGTGTCAGATAATACTTGACTTATGGGGTAGTGCCAAAAAAGGAAAAAAAGTGGTTCCTGTATCTGGTTATGACTGTGGCACTTAATATGATTCCACCTCTGCACCACCATGACTCCCTCAGTAACACCTCCTGCGACACCGACACTTCCTGATGATCTCTATTTCCTTCTTGTAGGAAGTGCCGTCATTACAAATGAGGCGAACCTGGCGCTGCTTGGTGCGACGTGGCTTGCAGCAGTGGGAGCCACATGTTCCACTGCAGATGGCATTCTTGATGGGCCGGCGGGAGCGACAGCCGTTCTCCACATAGTACTCAGTGAACTGCTCCTTACGGCATGTGGGAGCTGCAGGCAGAATACATGATTAGCTAACACCCATTTAGTACTGCTACTGATGCTAAAGAGAAAGGTGTGTAGATGGGCAACAGAGAGATATGTACTGCATGTCTTGTCTGAGTTGTGAGGCTGGTCATACACAATGATGTCTTTCTGTAACCATTCACAGCAATGGTCAGCACCACAGGAATGTTGGAATAATGCAAATAAAAGTTTTCATATTTATAGCCTGGAAGACAAAGGAACTGATTAGCAGCTCTAAGTAAATAAGGTATTGTAATATTGTTCATTCAATTGGATTTGTGTGGATCCAGACTAGCCTAGAAAGATGCTGTCCATTTAGTGATGCCATAAGAGTTGTGTTGTGGACATGCTGTATGGAAGGACTACTTAGGAATGTTTAATTGACTGCAGTTCACAGCACCATACTGTGAACAGCTGTTGTGAAAAACTGAACAATATACAGTCAATGAATTAAACATGGAATAAGTTTTAAGTGGAGTTATCTCTTATAGATTCACCTTGGTCGCAGAAGCGGCCTGACCACCCTGTCCGGCAACGACACTTGTAGTCTGCGGCACCATCTGCCTTGCGACGCGGCTTGCAGCGGCCACGACGACACTTGTGGTTCTCACAAGGGTCAACCCTGGCTGCCTCCTCATCTCCTGATTCCTCCACCTCAGCAGGTGTCTCTGTCTCCTCCAGCACAGGTGGGTGGACCTGAGGGTGATGGGGAATTCAGGGCCAAGTATCTATCAAACTTATAAGAACATAGGTGAGATTACAAAGGAAGCTGAAAGAAGCCATCAGCCCAAAGCATGGGAGTCTCTGATGAATGAAACACATCTACCTATACAGGGAGTCCTTGGGTTACAACGGTTTTGAGTTATGATGTTTCGTGGTTACGACACATCTCCCATGAATTGTAAAAATCCTTGTTGTGACTTAAGCAGTTTGTGTCATAAATGCAAACTTCGTCACGTGGCGCTACACCGAGGAAGATAGCGTCACTCAGTTCCCGTTGTACGCCATTTTGGGTTGTTGCTTATTCGCTCTTTTTCGTTTGTGTTGCTGTTTTGTCGACCTTTTGCCCTTCATTATGGCTCCCAAGCATTTATATGTCCTTCATTTGTTATGTTTACTACTGTGTTAGCATAGGTGCTTATTTACTTATGTATGTTCCGACTTTCACTGAAATTCGAGTTACGACACACTCGTAGGAATGGATATCCGTTGTAACTCAAGGACCCCTGTATTTACTTATCATCCTCATCCATAACCTTGTCTATGTAATCTTCTATCAAAGCTCCCCTAATGATTCAGCACTAAACGAGCTGAATACTGAGTCTATTCCATTAATTTGCCATTCTATTTGAGAACCATGTAGAAAATATCTCTTATAACTCATACAAAGAGAAAGTATTTGAGAACACAGTCTTTGATCTTTACTTGAATTTCATTTGCAATGGAAGTGTTGTGAGGACAGTCCTGTTCATCCATGGCTGGACCACCAGGTCTCTGAGTGACCCTAGGGCCACCAGAGATAAGAGGCCCTTCACCCTCTGCTGCGATGATCACTCCCTGCATCCCTCGCTGTCCCTGGTCCCTTACTGTCTCCTCCCCTCCACACCCAGGTGCCACCTTGTGCTGCTGTCCTGAACCAAGGTCCTTCAGCCGCCCATTCAGGTACACTCGCTCCAGACAACCTGTGGGGGCACAACACATCAACACATCCCCTCCAGGCACCCTAGAGAGGCACAGTAAACATAACCACCTTTAGACAGTTAATTCTCATTACCATTTACCATATTGTAAGCTGTCATATCCCTTTTATTGTCCTAGGTCAGACTCTTACATGAAAAATTATGTTCTTTATCAGTTCTGATCTCTCACTGCATTTCCACCAGTCTTACATTCTGGCATCTGAGCACCAATGGCACACATGCACTCATTGTGTTTTGCTTGTAAGACCCACAGATGATTAAACACTGTGAACATATCAAAGAGAGACAAAATGTGTTGCCTCACCAATGAAGCTCCCAGTGTCTCTGAGGTGCCACTTCTTGGATGCCTCCTCTGCCACCTCCCTGGGCAGGCCACCAATGTAGAGGGGTGAGGTGGTCTGCAGGTATTCATTGGTGCCGTCATTGACAATGAAGCGGGCAGTGCCATGGTCGATGCGCAGAGTAAAGTTCTGCTTGATGGTGAGCAGTTCCACTGTGTGCCAGATGCCATCGTTCACCATCTCATAGCTGTGGATAAGGCAAGGCACAGACTGCTCAGGCTCACACCTTAGCAAATATGATAATACATATTGCCATGGAAAGAGGACTCCAGCTGCAGCAATTTTCCACAGTCAAAATCAGATACAGGATTCACAAGGAGAAAATATTGATACAGAAGCTAAAGCCAAACTTAATTTATTCCCTGATAAAAAACATTGGAAGGAAGGAGTCAGTCCTTGATATATATATATATATATATATATATATATATATATATATATATATATATATATATATATATATATATATATATATATCCATGGAAGGTTCATGTCTTTCTTATTTCTTTTAGCAAAAAACATCTATGGGAGGAAAGGTGTAGGTATCAGTACCTTTCCTAACACCTTTCTAGCTCTATGGAAGGGCAAATATCTAATATCTAGCATTTTCACAGGACAGAAACAAAGGAGGGAGGGAATAAAGATTTATCACTGATTACAATTTGTGCTGGGCAGCAGAATGGCTCACCTGAACATGTTGGAGACAGGATAGTTACCCACATCATAGGACACCCTCACCCTCCCCATAAAGAGCTCCACAGCAAGGTGTGCCGAGTCACCCGTGTACAGCAGCACACCATCTTTCTGAGTGGTGCGCAGGTGCAGAGTGACATTGGAGGATGGTCGTGTCTTGAGGGGCTCCAGGGCCAGGTATGAGTCATTAGCGCCAAAGTGAACCCTTGTCAGGTACTCACAGTGCTTCCCTGAGGAGAAGTAGTAGTAGTTAGAAGAAATGTTAGAGAGGGGAGCGAGGCAAAAATATGAGGCTGGGACTCAAAAGAAGGGGATAGAAAGATGTACAGCTAACCCATCTTGCTGTTCATTTTCATTTCTTACCTGAGAATCCTGGAGAACACTTGCACACATAGTCCTTGGAGTTTGCTGGTACAAAGCAGATTCCATTTTGACAGTCGTTGTGCTGACAGGGTGAGGTTTGCAGGTACACAGCTGGGCCCACCTCACAGAACTTCCCAGAGTATTCGTTCACGCACTTACATGTGTATTCATTGATGCCGTCAACACAGGAGGCACCATTCTGTAAGGCAAGTGGTTGGTGGTCACTCGCTGTGTGGTGAATCATATCTTACCTTATAGATATCTATGGGAAAATTTGATCCTAACTTGAAAGTAAAGTAGTATAACAAGCGTAATATAAGCAAAATTCAGAACTGAAACTAAATCATCATGCTTTTCATTACATTCCATTAATTTTTCCTGCTGCTTACCTGGCACAAATGGTTCACACAGTCATCCACGTTATCAGTGCAGTTGTCTCCTGCAAAGCCGAGGAGGCACTGGCACTCGTAATGGGTGTTGTGGTTGAGGCAGGTGGCACCATTCTTGCATGGGTTGAATTCCTTGCTGCAGAAGGGAATCTTACGCTCGCAGTATTCACCTGAGGGAGATGGACATGGGAGTTATATTTTCCCTTAAATTGATGAAACTGCTGCTTTGGCAATGTTAAGTTTCTGCTGGGTTTTCTACATAGGTATGACAAATTTTGTCTTACAATCTTTAAGCAAATGAAACTGAACATTACTATTAGTTTGAATGAAAGGAGAAGGAAGGAGAAAAAGAGAGAAGGAAGGGAGGAAAGGATACTGAATGCTACTGTTGTTTCAAGTCAAAGTGCAGGAGTAAGGAAGGAGAGGAGGATGAAGGGAGGAATGAAAGAAGGAAGGAAGGAAGGAAGGAAAAAGGAAGAAAGGGAAGGAGGAAAAAGATCTGGTGGAATAATATGATGCATCTAAACTCACCTGTAAATCCTGGGTGACACTGACATCTGTACTGCTCCACAAGGTCGATGCAGGTGGAGTTGTTCTCACACTTGCTCTCCACACAGTCATCAATGTTGATCTCACAGCGGTCGCCCTCAAAGCCAGCAGGGCAGTGGCAGCTTCACATAGAGATAGAAAAAAACAAATGCAGATAAGAAAGAAGAAACTTGCTTTATAAATCACAGGTACAATCAGTGGTAGGAAGAGGAAGAGATGATTGAAGTAGTGTTAGAAACCAAAGGTACAAGATACAGATATAAACATGAAAGTAAAAGCATAGGGGTTTACTACCTAACATTTGTATAGAAGTAACTATGTATCATGTTTTACTCTACGATTACAAGGGCATTCAGTACATCGAGTGGCTTACCTGAACCGGCCCGCCTCCAGGATCTTGCAGGTGCCAAAATTCCTGCAGGGGTTGCCATAGCATGCATCTATCTTGTACTGGCAGTTGGGTCCGTAGAATGCTGGAGCACATTCACATTCATAGCTACGGTTGGCCAGGGAGCGACAGGTGGCCCCATTCTCGCATGGGTGTGTGTAGCAGAGGTCACACTTTGCCAATACCTGTGATGAGAGATGGAGCCTTTGTAATGTCAGTGTTATGTGGCTTGTATGCATTCTGTTGTAATCTTTTTATTGATATCTTGTACATCTTTTCTTAATAGCTACTAAGGGACATTTCTTTTTGTTCTACAGCGATAAATATTGATTTTAGTGGTGTGAATTGTTGCATATTAAAGTAAAAAGGTTAAATACTTTTGTATATTTACACAATGACATATTTGTAGAGAGTCAGGGAGAGGAACAAATGGAAAAGATAAACCAAACTTTCTCAGAAATCATAATTTCACATTCTCAATACAAACATTCACCCAGCATTCTATTTCCACATTTCCATCTATATCCTCAGACTGACCCTGCCTTACCTCATCGGGCACTGAGGGAACACACTTGAAGGCCTGTGTGGGTGTGGTGAGGACCAACTTGTCCCTCATGGTGGCCGGCTCAGCACACCGAGCAATGCCAGGCTCCACAAAGTCACCCTTGATCCAGTCAGAGAACCAGGCCAGTGAGCAGTCACAGTAGAGAGGGTTGGCACCCATTGCTCTGTACACATAGGGCAAGGTGAGATACACAATTATGCTAGAAAAGGTAGCTGATATAAATGTATACAATACAATGTTCACATGCCAAGAACCAGGCTATATAATATAACCAACAGTCATGATTGAGAGGATTGGTTCCTGTTGCTCTCCACAATACAAGAGGGCTGATATGATTTATTATACCAGAAAATAATGTTTGTGTTGTTAGACTCACATGTGTGTGATGAGGACAAGATCCCTGAATGCTCCATCTGGGATCATTGACACATCATTGCCATGCAGTGACCTGTAGGGAGAGGCCATGCATGTTGTAAGACTTCATGTCGCCCAAACATTGAATATAATGGAAACTGCAAGAAGCCATTAGGCCTACATGTGGCAGTCCCTGTATGTAACACACTTGTCTATATCCATGTTGGCATGTAATATTCAAGTATTGACATACTTCTTAAAGGAATGAGACTTACAGAATGCGCAGTTTCCGCAAGCCGGCCAAGGCATCCCTCTGCAGACACTGGAGCTTGTTGTAACTCACAATTCTGCGGGAAGACAATGTGATAAAAAATACTGAAGAGGCAAAACAGCAATAGCAAGATTGGATGGAAGTCACTTACAAACTAAAACGAGGCAGTATACATTTTCCTGTGTGGAGTGTGGATGAGTACTCACAAGGTGGAGAGCTGGTGGAGGCTGGCAAAGGTGTTGTTCTGCAGCACTGCAATCTGGTTGTTGCTGAGGTCACTGATGTGAGAGAAAGGGAAGGCTGTTAACTTTCAGATAGATGAGCATACCTTACAACATTAGTTTTGAGTAGAGAT
Source organism: Callinectes sapidus (assembly GCA_020233015.1). Classification (NCBI taxonomy): domain Eukaryota; kingdom Metazoa; phylum Arthropoda; class Malacostraca; order Decapoda; family Portunidae; genus Callinectes; species Callinectes sapidus. The sequence continues at coordinate 3,834,160 of CM035202.1, read as the reverse complement.
TGCTTGTGTAATATGATTCTCTATTATAGTCCATTTCACAGTCTCTTATTAGATAAATGTAATATAGAACATATGCATATTATGAAAAGCTCATGAAAAACACAATACTGTCTATCTATCTATACAAATAGGCTGGTAACCTCACATAGAGTGGCCCACACACACACAGACACACATTCTTAGTCTTATCGGCCCATGGTGAAGCAAAGACTCATGGTCCAGTACTGTGTGAGGAATAATAGTTTCACTTACAGGCGAGTGAGAGCTGTGAGGTGGGAGAGGCGGTCAGCATCCACCTCCATTATCTCATTGACATCCAGGTAACTGAGGAAAAGAAGAAAATATTTAATCATTGGCTTTAACTATAAAATAATTCATAATGAATACAGTTCAAATATATGATTTACTTTCTTTCTCTTTTTACATATAAGATGTGGTCAGTTCATCAAAGTGTATAAAGAAGGCCCAATGAAGCTACCAGTCCTTATAAGGCGTAGTCCAGAATATGAGATATCTTGAAAATATCTTTTATAAAAGAGGAGTTCTGTGTGTAGCAAAAAAGGGATAAGTTACTCTTGCATTAGGAAAGTTGTCAGAATAGCAGTGAGGGAAAGTACAAAGCTCTTGGAATAGTTCAAGCCATAGGTACAGGGAAATACAAAAGCAGGGAGGGAATTTCAGAGTTTACCAGAGAAAGGATGAAAGACTGATAACAACATTGGTTAATATTTCCATTGTGGACACTCACAGCTCAGTGGTGTGGGAGGGAATACCGGATGGGATGTGCTGCAGCCTGGCCCGTGAGCACCTCACCACCGTGCCTTCACAGTGACACTCAGCCGGGCACTGCTCCTCCACCCCCAGGCAGCCCGCCTCGTCCCCTGCAGGAAGGGAGGTTTTAGGGGTGAGCAGCAGCATTGATGTGTTGTACATTAAAAGTGTTGCTTACTTTTTATTAGGTTTGATTGACTTCACAGAAATCTATTGTAACTGCAGAAGTTATCGCGGTATCCTTGAAATTTTCTATTGATCATTAATAATAAGATAATAGTAGAAATAAACCATAAAGGCACAAGCTACGCTGTGCCCAGAAACACAAGGTCAGGTGTCTAGGTTGCGTTGGTGGATCCGTGTTCAAATTTTCCGCCTCATCTCTCCATGCCTCGCCCATTCTCCCACATAAAGTTCGTGTTTAGTGAGTGTGGTGGAGTGAGAGAAGAAGCCTGAGTGTCAATCTCGGCGAGCATCTTTCTGAACCATTTCTGTGCTGCATCTCCTGTACTCTCCAAAAACTCTAGGTGACGTGACACTTTGAAAATTATGTTTAAGTTTCTAGTGACGTATTGACAAAATTCTACGTTAATAGCTGGAGAAACTGCCGTGGTGCTCTGATAAACACATGGTGGCCACCTTCTGCTTCAAGGAGACTGTGGCAACAGGGAGTCTCTGGCGAGTACGAACAAACTGTTGAGTACGAACTGTCTTGAAAATCCGGCAGAGGGTTTTAGAATAAGAATAGAAACACACACGGCCTTGATTCTCCCTGCATGAAGCGACAAGTCTGCTTGCGTCCCTGTGTGTGCCTTCTCTCTGCGTCAGATCTCGTGAGTGCAAAGTAGACAGTAGACCTTTATTACATACATTGCCTTCCGTGTAGTTAGTACATGGGGTGTATTATTAGCATTATTGCCTAAGTTTTCTATTGTGGCATTTCTGTTTCAGCTAGATAAAGCGAATCTTCGATGTGTGTGTGTGTAAAGTGAGGAATGACTGTAAATTACTGTAATAGTCTGTGAATGACTAATAGGTCGCAATGTGAAGGGTGACTGGAAGATTGTAGTACCTTAATGTTCAATAGAGTGACAGGAACATATTTACCTTCACATAAGAACTGAGAGCTTGGCACGTCTGTAATGAGAGTGCCCTTGAGGGGGGGCGGCGAGTGGCACTTGGGTATGCCTGTGCGTGCGCCGTGGGACCGTAGCCACTCCGCCAGCCAGCTCATGTGGCAGTTGCAGTGTAGTGGGTTACCATCCAAATTTCTGAAGGAGAAATAGAACTTTAGTAGGAGAGAGAGAGAGAGAGAGAGAGAGAGAGAGAGAGAGAGAGAGAGAGAGAGAGAGAGAGAGAGAGAGAGAGATACGTTTTATTATTCATCTTTTTGTGGAAGACGTAGGCCTAAAGCAACAAAAAGGCTATAAGAAGAGGCCTATACTGAGGATATGACTCCCCAGTGTAGTGAAAACGATGATCCAAACTTGAGGATGTCTTGAAATTTTTCGTTTTATCCTTTCCTATCTTTCATACTTACATTTCCCGAAGGGCAGGTAGCTGGGTGAAGGCGCCAGGTGAGATGCAGGTGACCTTATTGTCTGCTAGGGACCTGTGACGACGACGAGGAGGAGGAGGATAGGTTAGAAAGGAGGAAAAAAAGTTCGCTTCTCGCTTTCATGTTTCAATTTGTTAGTTTACTTATTTTTACCTATTCTCTTATTGATATACGTGTTTGTAATTTAATCTATGTGTTTGTCTATTTGTCCATCTATTTATTTATCAGTTTGTGTGTGTGTGTGTGTGTGTGTGTGTGTGTGTGGGTGGGTGGGTGGGTGGTGCGTTCGTGCGTGCATGTATATGTTCACATACTCACAGGGCTCTGAGATGGGGCAGGCCTTTCAGTATGCGGCTGTTCACCTCCACCAGGTCGTTGTCAGACAGGTCACTGCGGGAGGTCAAAGGCGGGAAGAGTGGCTCAAATAACTGAGGATGCTGTCTAGGTGTGCCACGAGGTAGATATCATGCTCTCTTTGATTTTATCTTGTATTAACGTGGCGTCTTTCATATGTTTTTACCTTCATATCCTCTCTGTCATATTTAGTGTCATTGCCCACTCTATAGACAATATTATAAAATACTGGGATCTTACTGCCACAAATTTAACCCGCTCACTGCGATACGAGACACTTTACAACATCAGTATCAGTGCATGGGAATGCATGAATAACCAAAACAATTCATGAGGATACAGAAAAAGGTCACTGTAACACGATAAGGAAGTAAAAAAAAAGAAAAAAACTGGCCTCAACCTAAATTTGAGACTTCACCTTGCTGATCCATTTACCATTTACTGATGAACTTACAGAGGGAAGGCGTCTGGTGGCATGGGGGGCTGGGGCGTGTCTAATTACTATGGTAGGTTTGGGTAACGTGAACACAGTATGAGGGAAGCCAGTGGGAGGAAAAAGCTGGGAGAGGTGCGGGGAAGGTAAAGGTAGGAGGGTGTTAAGTAACCAATTAGGCGAGAATTTTAAGGCAAAAATGACTCAGATGAGGAGAGGTGATGGGAACAGGAGCAGAGGGTGGAAGAAGAGGACGAAGAAGAACCAGAGGAAACATATGGCGAGTGAGATGCTGGATGAATAAAAAAAGCCTAAATAATAAAAAGAATGTAGGAGGGAGGATAGCAAGAGACAGGTAACGATATTGACAGGCGTAGAAACAGGATAGGGAGGACAAGGAGGAGCAGACAGGAGGTGGAAGGAAGACAAGAACACGCAACTGACAGGAAGGAAAGAGTAGGCAAAAATAAGACAGAGAAACGTAGGCAGGTGATGGAGGGAAGAAAATAAGAGGACAGCGAAGGAGATGACGCTCAATGAGACAGCAACAATGACAGCCGATGGAAGAAAACAGACAGAAAGCATAGAGAGGATGGGACAACAACATTGACAGGAGGAGGAAAACAGGAGAACAGAGAGGATAGGGAAGAAGACGAGAGACAAGTAGCAATATTGACAGGAGAATGAAGAGAGTACAGGAAGACAGGAATGAGGATGAGATAAAGCGAGACAGATAACCAATGACAACCAATACAGGGACAACAGAAGATAATAAGCGAGGAATAACATTGAAAGAAGGAAAGGAAAGCGGGTAATAGACAGATGGCGTTACTCACAGGTGGTGGAGGGAGGGAACAGCCTGGAAGGCAGCTGGAGGAAGGCGTCGCAGCTGGTTGTTGGAAAGCACCAGGCGACGGAGACGTGACAGCTGGCCCAGTGCTGTAGACCCCCCCACCTCACGCAGCTCATTGTCTGACAGCAGCCTAGAGGGGGAAGAGACAGGTGTGCGGAGGTAAAGACCGGTGCATATAGGTGTAAGACAGGTGTAAAACTGGTACAGGCTGTTAATTGAAGTGTATGCAGGGTGGGGTCATGATAATTTTCTACATGCAAACTGGGATCATCTTTAATTATGAAACCACATTTACATTATACCATGCATACTGTAAATGCATTTAATTTTTGATAAGAAAAGATAATGAAACATTGTAGCACAATCACACCCCTGGCAGGTACTCACAGGATAGTGGTGTAGGGTGGCAGGGTGTCTGGCAGGTGAGTGAGACCCCCTGCGGTACAGTCAACAGTGGTGGCTCTGCAGGTACACCCCCTGGGGCACTCTTCCGCCGTGACGCACTCCCCGGCGTACAGAGACACCGTGCCGTCTGTGCCTGTAGGGGAGGAGGTGGTGCGGGAGTAAGATTAGTGGTCATATTTGTAGCGTGGTGTTTGTTATGCGGTGTGGGAAATATCTCAGGCAGATAACTCGGCCTTATTATCATTAGGTTTGGTTTGGTTGAGTTAGATTTCATTATATGTTACGTAATGTTATGTATATACGTGTAGAGATAGATGGATGGATAGATAGATTGATAAATAGGTTGATAGGTAGACAGAGACACATACAGACAGACATATGCAGACTGATAGATAGATAGATATTACAAAACAACACTCTAAAACTCATATTCTAAAATACATACGCCAACACACACACACACACACACACACACACACACACACGTACATTTGAGCCTCTCCTCCGCCAGGGCAGTCAGCTTGCGTCGTTGCAGCCAGCGTGGACTCTCACACCTGGCTCCTGATGTCTCTATTGGGTTGTTCTCCAGGTAATCTGACAGCCACTGGATGGAACAGTCACACACGAACGGGTTTCTTCCCAAATGCCTGTTGAGACGTGTTTTTGTGGTAGGGAGAGGGAGGGGGGGTGGTAGAGAAGGATGAAAAGTAGGGATTAACTTTTTTTTTCTTTTGCTTTATCAAGAACTCTTTTTTTGTGTGTGTCTCATTATAAGTCAGTGGTACGTGGGAAAGTTGTGTGTGTGTGTGTGTGTGTGTGTGTGTGTGTGTGTGTGTGTGTGTGTGTGTGTGTGGAAGCACTCACAGGGTCTGGATGCTGGACAGCGTATCGAAGGTTCCATTCTGAATCGTCTTGATGTTGTTGTCATACAGAGACCTGGAGGCGAAGGGAGAGGTGGTGTTAGGTGACGTACACACTCACACACACACACACACACACACACACACACACACACACACACACTGAGAGAAAAAATGAAAAGATGGAGAAAGAGGTGGAGGATAAAGAGCAACACGAGAAAGAGGAAGAAGAAAAAGATGAAGAAGAAGAAGAAGAAGAAGAAGAAGAAGAAGAAGAAGAAGAAGAAGAAGAAGAAGAAGAAAAGATAAGAGGTTCACAAATTGCAATGATTGAGAGGGAGAAACCACACACACACACACACACACACACACACACACACACACACACACACACAGCTAGTAGGTCGTTTGTACTGCAATTCTTAAAACTTTGAGTGCCAAAATAGCTTCTTCCTCTCCTCCTCCTCCTCCTCCTCCTCCTCCTCCTCCTCCTCCTCCTCCTCCTCCTCCCCCACAATACCACAATACTCTCCCACAATGGCTTCCGTGATTACTCCTCCATAAAAGCCTCTTGCTAGATTTGAAGGGAGAGCGAGTGAGTGTTCGAGTGAGAGCCTTTGTACGAGTTGTAAGGATCTGGAGGGTTTTATGAGAGAGAGAGAGAGAGAGAGAGAGAGAGAGAGAGAGAGAGAGAGAGAGAGAGAGAGAAAGGGGTAGTTTATCTTCGGGAATTTCTCTTCATTCCTGTTTGTCTCTCTCCCTCTCTATACTACTACTACTACTACTACTACTACTACTACTACTACTACTACTACGACTACTACTACTACTTACAAAAGGTTGAGGCTCCGTAGATCTGCGAAAGCGTCTCTTCTCAAACACGTAATTCGATTAGCGTTGAGAAGCCTGTGGGAGAAAGATTATTATTATTATTATTATTATTATTATTATTATTATTATTATTATTATTATTATTATTATTGTTGTTGTTGTTGTTGTTGTTGTATTTTTTCGTTTCCTTTATCATTGCACTAGATATTACGTGTCTCTCTCTCTCTCTCTCTCTCTCTCTCTCTCTCTCTCTCTCTCTCTCTCTCTCTCCATTCAAGACAGTGTATATGCAATGTAACACACACCGCTTAGTGTAGCGGTTAGCACACTCACAACCAAAAGGGCCAGCGTTCGAGTCTCAGGTGAGCGACCCTCTCAGTGTGTGTGTGTGTATCCTCATTCACCTGTCTATATAGGGGGGTTGTGGTCTCGCTGTCCCGGTGTGTGTGTGTGTGTGTGTGTGTGTGTGTGCTATCCAAAGATTGCTCAGTACGAGTTGTGTGACTTTTTATTTATTTATTTTATTTACAGAAGAATGCCGCACACACTCACACACGGAATGACACACACACACACACACACACACACACACACACACACACACACACACACACACACACACACACACACACACAGGTGAATCATATGTATGTTATGTGCTTGTATGACTCGAGTCTTGTACGTGGAAGGGGCTACTACTCCGTCCAAACACCCCTTCCCACACACACACACACACACATACACACACACACACACGTACTGTATATAAATATTCACACGCACGTGCATTGACTGTAAAACTGTAGGCTTTCACTCTTCCTTTACTCTCTCTCTCTCCTCACCCACGCCTTGCCTATGCATCTTCACCTCTATGGGCTGTATGTATAACTGTATATCGACAAACTAATCCT
>CM035202.1:3748130-3759067 GCA_020233015.1 Callinectes sapidus | reverse complement strand
CCCCCCCTCTCTCTCTCTCTCTCTCTCTCTCTGCCACGAGATGGTTTCATAAGAGGGGCCCATGCGCCGTGTATGGGGAACGCTTGTCATGTATCTTTTCGCCGCGGCGGGGGCGGAAGAGAAGGAAGGAAGGATGACTCCGCCCTCACGGCTCCTCCATACAAGGCAGAGTAAAAGTCTTTCCCCGCATCCCTCTTTTTGCCTTTCACTGTCCCTCTTCATTCAGTTTCTTACATACAGTCCGCTCAGACATTGCTCATACTGCTGCTGCTATCTTCTTTATTGTCTTGTGTAGTGTTTACCTGCTCGTCTGTTCCTCCTTCTCTCATATTTAATAAGACTCGTAACGTTGCTTCACGAAGGGGAGGTCATGCCTTATGAACCTTTTTCTTTCCTTAAGCTCATTAGGTAGCAGGTAATGGGAATAACCTAATTCATGTTCGCTACTGACAGCAATCGAGGGATGCCAAAAGCTTCGAGGATGTAACCCAAAGAACACAGAATTTTCCTCCGCTGAACTCAGTGATTTTCAGAAGCAGAGCACTCAATCGGAGAGGAAGTTCAAAGCAATGGAGGAGGCTAAATAGGGAATAACAAAAAGGAAAAAAAAAGGTGAAAAAAGTAAAAAGACTGTATAAGGAAACACACAGATACGAACAGATAACATCAAACACACACACACACACACACACACACACACACACACACACACACACACACACACACACACACACCTGCCCTCCTTGCAGCGATGAGTGGGTGGACGGAGGCAAGACGCATTGATGTGTGGAGGGTGGAAGTGGGCGAGGGCTCGTGGTGGGGGCGTGTGCAGGACAAGACGCCCACCCTTCTGCGCCCTACACGCATGAGAAGGAAAAAAATCGTTGACTTAAATAAAACTCTTAAAACAGGCGACAGGTGAGGGAGGACAAGAAGGAGGGAAAAAGATCAAGGCCACACAGGCACACATGCAACGCCTTTACTTCGACGAGGAGGAGGAAGAGGAGGAGGAGGAGGAGGAAGGGCGGAGTGGGTGTAGGAGGGCGGGAGTGGGAGGAGGACTGGATGAAGAGAACGAGGTGGACACAGCACGAAATGACTGAGAGGAAATAGAAGGAAAGAAACTATAATAATACATGCAAGGAAAAGAAACCGGCAGAAACGTTGATGAAAAACTGAGAGGGGTGTAGGATAGAAACAAATAGGGCAGTAAAGGCAGTGTGATAAATAGGAACAAAAATATGAATGTTGGAGAGAGAGAGAGAGAGAGAGAGAGAGAGAGAGAGAGAGAGAGAGAGAGAGAGAGAGAGAGAGAGAGAGAGAGAGAGAGAGAGAGAGAGTTAGCAAAATATATGAAAGACAAATTAGGCTAAATAAAGTAAGATTATGGTGACAGATAACTAATATATGAAAATACACAAATATGACCAAAGATGATGACAATGATGATGATATAACAAAAAAGAAAATGAGGGAAGGTACAAGAGGCTGTCAGGCCTACACTATGTGTGAACAAAGCTATCTAATTCCATCTATCATCATCTTCATTCATAAACTTATCGAATCTTCCTTTAAAGCTCCTTATTGACTCAGCACCAACGACATGTGTGTGTGTGTGTGTGTGTGTGTGTGTGTGTGTGTGTGTGTGTGTGTGTGTGTGTGTGTGTGTGTGAGTGTGTGTGTGTGTGTGTGTTACATAAATATCATATCTATATATCTGAGAATAGTTACACACACACTCACACTCACACACACACACACACACACGGACATAGGGACGTTGACCTGTGCCCTTATCAGCGGGGCTTCACTTAACCTATCACGCCCCGCTAAATCCATCACTAAGGGCCACGCCTCCACGAGTCACCAGACAGACAGGTGTGCCCCGTGCCTCCTCCACCCCCACCCTCACAGCCCGCCTCGCCCAGCCATGCGAGGCCCACTCAGGTCCCGCCATGACTGAATCACCGCCCTTTATTCTTGTCAATGTTATTATTATTATTATTATTGTTATTATTATTATTATTATTATTATTATTATTATTATTCTCATCATTACTACTACTACTACTACTACTACTACTACTACTACCCCCATCACCACCTCTACTACTAACTTATTTTATTCCTTAGTGATAAATGATCCTAGAATGAGGAATGGCTGCGTGGGCGTGGCGTGGGCGGGTATTGTAAGGTCATTGTTGTGGGTGTAGAGGACTCCCACACACCCCTGCTTGTTTCTTTACCTTGAGTCGTGTCACCCCCTTGCCCTCCCCTCACCCCTCCACCCTCCCCATCTCCCCCAACAACAACAGGCACCAATTTCCTTTGATAAGTTTTTCCTTAGCTTTGTTGGATTTATGTCCTATTCACTGCTGTTTCTCCTTCTTTTCTAATTCGTGTGCCTTCCCTATTGCTTTTCATAGGAATTTTTAAAGAGATCTACGTCTTCAATAAACTCTTCATGCTACAGTGTTTAGTAAGCAGAGGTACTCAGCACGGAGCGCTCATCTCGCTGTCAACCAAGACTATATTATAACCATGTACACATCATAACATTTCATCAAGCTTGAGAGGCCATACTTGTCGCGGTTATTCACTTGGAAGACGTGAGAAACTTGTATGCTTTAATGAACGAACACCATAACCCAGAACGGACCGCTGACATTAACGAGAGAGAGAGAGAGAGAGAGAGAGAGAGAGAGAGAGAGTGTGTGTGTACTACACACACAACTGAAATAGTGTCATTATTTATTTATATTGAGCGGTGTCAAATACTTTACTGGTTAACTAAAACCAATAAAGTATTACAGACCGCCATGTTCTCTCTCTCTCTCTCTCTCTCTCTCTCTCTCTCTCTCTCTCTCGTGCGTTTTCAAACGTCTATAAGTTTTCTAGAACCTGATGGTCTTTGGGGTTTTCGAAGGCCTTTTGCGTTTCTAATGATATTTAAACAAATATTCATCATTCAAAATGAATAACACAGGAACATCGTCTATCATCTTAGCGTACCGTTTGGTAAACGCAATACATAGAATGTCCTTGTGAGAAGACAAGAACTAAAGTAAATGACGCGACAAGACTCCCGACGCTGCCTTGCCGGCGTGGAGAGGCCCTTGGTGCTCCTGCCAAGGGAAATGCCTGTCTACCTTGTCCCCTTTGTGAGGCGGCAAAATATAGACGAGCGGAAGTACAGGGTATATATATGGAAAAACAAAAAGTATGTCAGGAGTAAATGGAGCACAAGGCAAATGTTGAGGGAAAATATACACCGAGATAAAATGACGATGTACAGCGTAGCATTAGACAAGAAGAACAAATAATCAAGTAAAGGAAAGTAAGAAAATCAGAGAGAAAAATAAAAACTAAAGTGTGTGTGTGTGTGTGTTAGAAATTGACTTCACCACCTAATAACGTGAACAATTTTGGTTCGTATTGTCTCAAAATTTAATAGTACCTAGACACGCCTAGAATTCAACTTTTTATATTTTTTTTTACCAATCTTTCGCATGTTTCTCTTTTCATGATTAGATATGAGTTTACTGCAACACAAAAGTCGTTTTGTGTATTGAAGTACGACCATTTTGTAATAACTTAGGGACATTATAAAATTACCATCCAATTTTTTTTCTTAGAAATGTGTAAATAAAATTGATGTTCACAATTGAGCCTATTGAGTTTCATTTCTCTTCAATTAGTATTCACTACAATATGGATATTTCAAATGGTCAAATCTTCTGGGGATCTTTTCCATTTGTTTCCTCCAGCTTACAACTTGCTTGGCTTCAAGAGAAAATATCAAGACTCACAGGAAAATGTATTTTTTCTCTCAATGCTCATGCTTGAGTTTTATCTTTAGAATTATCAGAGCAGGTTACCATAATATTTTAATTGATAATCCAGACTAATTTTTGTTTAAATAAGAGTTTTTAAATATAATCTTAGGTGAAAAATCTGTATCAATTTCCATAAATTTATTAAGTACCCTAGTCAATGATTTACACAAGTCCTACATGTAACATTATACTTTGTGTTGCACATCACAGTCACATCTCAAGTGACCCACAACTTATAGGTCTGAATAAATAACAAGGAAAAGTGCACATGAAACACAACTGTTTTCATAACTAATATATCATAGTTGGATTTTGCATACACAATGGCAATCACTTTGCATCATAGCAAAGTTTATTCAGTTATTTGATCTATTCTATCTTCTTTCCAGTAGCAATCTATTTAATTGCAACAATTCTCGTTAATACTTTTTTTCATATTGGAGTCTAAACATGGCTGAGAATTCGTCTCTGTTTCTTATCACACTCCTTTTTACTTGCTCACTGTTTCCACTTTTATACGACTTTCTATTTACTCTCCTTCCATGTCAATGCCACTGAGTCCTCTCAACTACCATGCTCTTTATGGTGCTTTTGGTTACCACACCCAGTGACATAGCTAAGGTCGGAGAGAGAGAGAGAGAGAGAGAGAGAGAGAGAGAGAGAGAGAGGAGAGAGAGAGAGAGAGAGAGAGAGAGAGAGAGAGAGAGAGAGAGAGAGAGAGAGAGAGAGAGAGAGAGTGTCCTTAAAAAAAAATTGGTCTGTCAATAGAACATAATTACAACACTGTACTACTTTTCTATATAATAAATAAGCTTTTCTTCAGGTACAAATTAAATGAAAGTTGGCTTCTTCAAACTAGCATCACACCTCACCTAATACTGGAGGGGCTCGTCAAGGGGACAAACCACTCCAAGCCCCCACATCTACACTCCTAAATATTTTTCCTGATGTTACTTAACTAACCACTCCTTCAACTAAGTGTATGATAATTACTGCTTCCTCTCTTTGCAAGTCTCTGTAATATAGTAATCTTTTCCTTACAATGGGCTCCTTCCTGCCCTGCACTGGGATCATATTCCTGTGATGCACACTTGCATTTAAATGAAATTCAAAACAATATTAACATCAATTGAGAGAAAGGCATGAGGAATGGCACATCATTCTCACTATAAGTCTGGAGAGAACAAAGCCAACATGAGTACTGCACATTGTCTCCACCACCAGTACTCATACAAACAAATTATAACTGAATTTTGACTGGAAAAAAATGCAAATAACATAAGTCAGACCTCAAAGCTGATAATACACTGATATAAAAGTTTTCAAAACTTTACAAAATCATCACTGAAGTCTGTCACATACTGTCCTGAGTAATCTGTAAAGGAGCTAGATGGCTACAAGTACTCAAAATAATTTTTCATGTGCTTGACACCAAAAATAAATAAAAATGTTTAATTTTCAAAAAAAATTTATAATCCAAACAACTTTGTTCTCTAATCAACATAAACTGAACAGTAATTTATAAGAGTGTTGTAGCTTTGATCAGATACACTAAGTATATTGTGGGTTTTACAGTACATGACTGAAATTTGCTATGAAGCAGATCATTGTTGTTCTGGGTGTCAAGCAATTGGTTTATTTCTTGTCACCAATGTCAAGTTGTCATGAGACTGAGTATATAAGTTTATAGTATTACTATAGATTGACTTGTGTGAGAATTTAAGGCAATCCTATATGCACACTAGATGCCAAACACAATGAAAACAACTAAAATCAAACTTTGTGACTCAGAGCACAGAAGACTTAAGTAAGTATATCTCCTTTTGGTAAACTTAATTCACACAATTGTTTTTTAAATGAAATACATTTCACTGAGCACAAGTACAATACCTTCAGATCATTAATTGGACATTACCATATTTACAAAGTCATGTACCATCAACTCCAGGATACAAGAATGCTTTTGGGTATACATGTGCAATTTCAATTTTAACACCAACTTATTAATCAAATCAACAACTCACTAAGATTTTCCTAAAAGACAGGTCATAAATATTAATAAATAAACTTCTTGGCTGCAATATAAGACAGTAGAATGAAAAGCATCAGTGAAATATCCAAAATAAAAATACATTTCATCCAAAGTTCCTATCAAGAAAATAGATCCACAATAAAAGTGTGTCATGCTGAGATAAAAGCCTTGAGGTGCTGATAATCTGCTGTGAAGGTATAGTGACCTACCTCTATTGTTATCATGGTGGCTGATGAGAAAATGTCATGTCAGAATAGCCAGGTACCCAGTAGTGTTATGATTCAGTTCCTATTCTTTCATAGGGGATCTTACTGGTGCTGCTGTGGGGTGAGAGAATTCTTGAGTAAATTTGTTCATACAATACATACCCAAGATATCAATATAAACAAAACACACACACACACCAACAAAAATCACTTTAAAACTACATAATCAGACCCATTATTATTGCAGTTGCAGCTGAAGACTGTTATAACAAGGGGTCTACACTCATGAAAAATCAGCATAACCAACTAAACATACCAAAATAGTAGTAATTCTACAAAAAAAATAGCTTAAGTCTACGAAATCATAAAAATCCAAAACACAAAACATTAACATGTAATAAGATAAGAGCAGAAAATTGTGGCAGCCTTTTGAACACTTTCACATGATGTGCCGAATTTTCACAGAAGTAGCTCTACCTTGTTCCATGTCACTTATGGGAATGTTCAGTTTAAAGATATGTACTAACTCAGTAAAGATTAAATCAAGCAAGTAGTAGATATTTGACAATTCCACTCCAAGAATCTCCCCTCACATGACGATTGTGGCATGACAAAGGTACATTTCTATACACTATCTTCAAGCTGTGTCATATTCTTCCATTTTAAAATTCTCAAACTATATGTGGCCCTCGTTTTAACTTCTTATTCTTTCAAATGTAGTATATCTTAAATACCTCTCTTCCACCACCAGTGTGCTCTATCAACCTCCAGCTCTTATACCTCACTGTGAACCCAATGATACACCATTTCATTACCTATTTATACAATGGAACCTCAGTTTTCAACTTTAATACATTCCCAAAGGCTTTTCATAAACTGAAACCATTTGTTCCCATAAAACTTAATATGAAATGGATTAATCTGTTCTTGAATGACAAAAATACTTTGTATACATATCATCTCTCATGTAAAACAATTTTACCAAAACAATAAACACAATAGGAGATATACAAGTATATTGAACTTCATTTTACCAGTACAAAGATAAGGAGATGACATAAGAGGAAAATAGTGAGGAAGAGATGTTATTGTTTAGAATGAGAGTTCCTTTCCATCTTTTGTCCCATGATGGCTTATTTCATGATATATAAAAACAATAAAACTATGGAATCAAGAGAAGGCACTGCAATTTTGAGGAAACGACTGTACTTAAGTATGATTGAGCCTCTTCTTTTGTGGTTCCCAGTATTAGGAGTACATGGCTACTGGTCTTCTTGTTGAGGAACTCTGTTCACAAGCCAATGTGTTTTTGTTTGAATAATTTGTTCAGAACCACTTTGGCTGAGATCAGAGACATTCAACAACCAAGGTTCCACTGTATCTAGATTTACATTCCTTACATTCCCTACCAGTTTTGCCCAAAAATGATCATGCTTTGCCTGCATACACTTTGCTTTCTATGCTTCTCACAATCTGTCTTCATCATGAAAATGAGATGGTTGCGTGGATAAATCCCAAAGTTGGTATAGTTGCCCAAATGATATCAAAGTAAAATTGATTTCTTATTTAAGCATCAAATAAAAGTAAATACATGGATTAACAAACTACTTGATGTTAAAAGCTCATGACAAATCAGGAACTCAGGATGACAAAAGAGATAGCTCCAAAATATTATTTGTTTGTTACTCTTTTTGCCTGAGATCATTTTGTAGAATATGACATCATTCCTTGGACAAATGTACCTGTTATCATGCATCCACTCTTACATTACATGCTACAATATGGCTGTATAATCTCCTATCTGCACAATAGTTTTTTTTATATAAAAGAACATCTTCGTTTTACACAGGCCTTCCACCAATCCAAAATGCTTGCATATATAACTTCATTAAGGTACTGCATATTCAGATTCTTCCTCCTCTTTGCCTTTGAAAATTGTTATTCTCCTATTCTGGACAACCATCATTTGAAGATTATTTATTCTCTCAGAATTGCTTACATCTGGTAATTAAGCTTAAGCACTTCCATCTCTTGTAAGAAATGCTTGAAGGTGGTGGTATCAGCTATCCATCCCTCCCTCTCCCCCACACACACATATATTTAAAATGCTTTAGTATATTTTTACCATCTCGGTGAAACAAAATCTTCCAGTTATATATAGTATTGCAAATGTAGATTATGCTAGACAAATCCTGTTAAAAACTGTGAATAATACTTCCATGCAGAGAATAAAGCAAAGATCTACACTCTTGCTATAATAACCTACTCACTTCATCTGGTAATAATTCATTAGACATCCCCCCAACATTCTTTCACTGGAGCCATATACATATAAAGCCCTATGTTAGGAAGTCTGCTTGAAAATTGCTCTTCAATATCATGTCATACATCTGAGGCTAATGATTCTCAAAGGTGAGAGAAAACACAAAAAAATCTAAACCAAGATGAAAAATTAAGAGAATGGATATACATAGTTATCATCATTATTACTATTACTATTATCATCATCATTATTATATAATACTATCATTATTTTTTATAATTCAAGTGTGAAAAAATGGCACATTCCATGGCTGAGAAGAATACTGCCACTAAATTCCCTGCACATTGCATAAGGCAACTGAAAGGGACGGAGCAAAGGGACCAGGAAACCACTCCTCTCTGCATTCATATACGAGTCCCCTTGTCTTGGCTGGCTCAAAGCTGGTTGACTTTCATTAATACTATTATCATTGTTTTTGTTATTTCACTGGGAATGTTGCAACAGTGTATGTAAGACTGGTGATTTTTTAACCCGTCTTTACTAAAATGATATTGGTATATAAAAATAAATGTATTTATATTTCTGTCCTGGAGGCTTTGGGATTGTTACAAAAGGTGACTATTTAATAGGAAAAATAGCAGAAAGTTAAATATTATTCCCTGAAATTTTTTACTTTTGTATTTTTTCTTTACTTGACTTTATCTATTTTTCTTTTATCATTCCACTTTGTGTTCCTTTCTTTAGATGATACTATACATACTCATATACATAGTGTACAAGCAAAAGTCATTCATATCATCATCGTCTTTTCATTTACATCCAGACTTTTCTGTATGACTTTACTTCTACACATGCATGAAAAAAGTTAACCACCTTCCACAAGTTTAAAACAACATATATACTTACTAAATATAAGTAATTTTTATCACTAAAGTCCATGAAGATGACAGAAGGAATAAATATATTTTTTCTTATTTCCAATTATTTCTAAATCATAAAGGTTGATCTGACTAAGTGATGCTTTGTGAGCCAATTTTTATTACCCGATGCTGCTGCTTACCAAGCTCCGATCTTATCTTTTCATATATATATATATAGCTTGTTTCAATTTGACAAAAGAGCTAAAACCAAACTTTACACCATATGAATACTGTATACAGTACATGAATTTTCATTATGTTCTTCCCACATGAGCAGCACCCAAGAAACAAATAAGGAATATTATAACAAACTATAGACAATGAAATACTCATACAGTAAAAGTGATCCTTGTTTCTATTTCCTTTCATATACAGTAAAAAAATGTTTAAACTCTCTGGAGGAGGATAACATTTTCGTCAATTCCTTTCTAACTTGCAATGAGATTTGAAGCTACTTTTTGTAGGTCTATTACGGGTTATACAGCAGCTTGAGGCAACATGTCTCCTGATTAGTCTGAAATCTGACCTACAATTCTACTCGTTATTTATTACCGCACACTCCTAGACCATTTGGCAATATGAGCATCATATTCCACAAATTGGAGGTACTATCTCTTTCACCGGGAAAAAAGCTCTAATAATTTACTGACTCATAATTGAAAACAGAAAGGGCATTACAGCATTTGTTCTCCCATAAGTTGTCATTTTGTACTGGCTGTACAAGCTTTATCTCTATTCACTATAGTGTGTAATCCTTACTTGATTTCTCAGTTCTAAGACAGTGAAATGATAATGGGTTACGAGAAAAAAGAATTTACAAAATCAAACAAGAACACACAATTTGAAATAAAAAATGTGATGAATTACCTTATTACTTTATTCCATACTAATTTTTCCATCAAATTAAGAAACTATTATAAGAACAAATAATAACAATGTGACACTGTTCTCCAGAACATGATAGTGTTCTCAAAATTTTGACAGGATAAAATAGAAATAAGGCTAGGAGTGTTTTACACCAACCTGTAATGGACAACAGTGACTCCACTGTAAGGAGACACAGTCACTGTTGTCCAATGCCTACAATTTGATGTCAAAATCAGCTCTCTCTCTCTCTCTCTCTCTCTCTCTCTCTCTCTCTCTCTCTCTCTCTCTCTCTCTCTCTCAAGCTATCATATTCACAACTCTATGTTATTACTAGTTTGAAGAATAGCTTGATAATTCAATGAAAGTATCAGTATGGAATAAAAGGGGTATTATGAACCTACAAAATAAACTTATTCAATAAAAGTTTTTTCAACACAATGATGCCTCAATGACATTCTATTATATAAAGATAAAGACAAAGCAAGTGTAACGTCACATAAGTGAACATGAGCAAACAAAAGTGAAACTTGCAGGATAGTCAGGTTTTTTTCACTAAACAACATGCTGCCTCAAGCCCCACTTCAGTCACTGATGAGCCTACAAGAGTAGCTCTGGATCCAGCTGTGTCCTTCATGTCAACAGAATATAATCATACTACTTGTAAATCCCAATGCCTAAAAAAGACAAGCAACCATGGTTCTGAAATATCAGTCAATATAACAATAGTAATAGTAATAATCAATACACAGTTTAAAGTAGTAGTAGTAGTAGTAGTAGTAGTAGTAGTAGTAGTAGTAGTAGTAGTAGTAGTAG
>CM035202.1:3665428-3744296 GCA_020233015.1 Callinectes sapidus | reverse complement strand
TATATATATATATATATATATATATATATATATATATATATGAAAGCCTAACTTTGATCTTCAATATTATTAAATTACTATCATAGTCATCTTTAACATACTTTTTAAGAGATACATTATAAAGCATTTGGTAATCATAAAGTTGACAGCTTTTAAATACAGCAGAAAAGTAAATTAATAAATATTTATAACCATTTTTTTGCACTTCATTCTACGTGATGGTAAAAAGCTACATTATACAAGCCGGTAACCATTACATTACATAGGGACTTGTAGTTTGGTTGAAGCCAGATAATAATACATGGTAATACATGATCTTGTCCACAATTTATCAAGAAGAAGCATACGATAGGACAACAGAAATGTATAGTAAACAATATCCTCACCAACAGTCACGAGGTCACAACTGACAGCAAAGTTGGACCAGCATTAGTTCTTCTGTGAGTTCCTTCAAACACCACAAGGACTCCATGGTATCTTTAAATCAATGCAAAGTCTGCCTGTAATATGTGAGGGAAGAGTACAGACCCAGTGTCATTTCTAATAATTTCCATAAAGAGTTCAGCAAATTCATCTGATATCATTAGCACAGCATTCTGCATTTCTATCTCAGATGCACATTTGGCTAAGATAAAGTCAACTTCACTAATGATATATAAAAAATTGTACATTGTATTATTGAGTGCACCCTAGAGTTTATCTTGATACAAACAAAACTGAAGAACTGATTATCGGGATTAAATCAAGAATACATATATAAATCAGGGCTATACACGTCATTTAGGCACATCATTTATTATTTCAGTCCACCTTTCATCTGCTCGAGTCACAAAATTGAACTCTTGGTTCTGGAATATAGCTATATCATGAGACAACTAGCACACCCCCTGCAGCCAGCCGTGGGGGGCCGCACCGCCGCCACATGCACAGGTGACGTGTCAGGGATGCCCACTGCTTGTATTTACATTACGGCAAACTTATGATTTCAAAATAAATTCAGAGTTGTTAAAATCTCCAATTGTGCCATCCTCTTTCTTCCTTCCTACGACAGCAGCCATGAATAAGCAGCCTTAAAAACATAACGCCCCTGCCCGGCCGCTCACCTGCCTCCCATACCTGTTTGTCCTCCCCATCATAACATCCACGGCGGTCACATTTACCTGCATTAACGGCATATATAACCTCTCCAAGGCCATTAACGCTGTAAAGGAATGACAGCAGAAGCAGCAGCGAGCATGGGAGGGTGTGAGGGCCCATGGCAAGCGAGTTGAGAGGCTCCACAGGTTTATTGTGACTTTGTCAACAGCGTGTCGTCTGCTACTCGTCCTTGCCGCCTCACTCAGCCCGCGACCCGCTTCCAGCTGAGCCTCGCCGCACTCTCTCCCTTCACACTCGGCTCTGCTTTTCATTATAGTCTAGGTAGTTAATACAACTCTCTCTTCATGCACATATACTTGTGTGTGTGTGTGCGCGCGCGCGCGCGCGCGAATATATCTATCTATCTATTTATCTATCTATCTATCTATCTATCTATCTATATATATATATATATCTATTATATATATATATATAGATATATATATATAATATTATATATATATAATATATATATATATCTATATATATATATATACACACACACACACACACACACACACACACACACACACATACATATCACAATGTAGTGGTTAGCACGCTGGGCTCACAACGGAGAGGGTCCGGGTTCGAATCCCGGATCCTTGGTGTAGTGTGTGAGGTAGTCCCTCCCAAAGACCAAATGTTGTTATTCACTTCTTTTGAAACAGTTCGTAATTCACAGTTTTGATAATAGTTGATACCCATGACTGACCTGTGTGCTCGAAATGTTACTGAAAGCAATAATAGGTACCTATGTATCGGCTTGTTACGGACCTATCACCTGTTTCTATCGCCGTTCTGCTGAGAGGCAATTTCCACCGTTGATTCTCCTGCGACCATATTAATAAGGCTTGTAGCCCTGATCCTCTGAGTAATTGTTAAGTCTGTAAACTCCCGGGTGAGTGATGAAATGCTTATACTGTAAATACTTGTCAAAAACTGAAAGAGACACCTAAACTACCGACAAACATTTTCCTGCCTCTTTCGTTGTCGGTACATCAATATTCAGCCACAATTTTGTGTGTTTTTCAGATTCGAACGTGAAAGAATTAACCAAGAAAAAAAAGTTGTTTCTTCTAGCTAAACTGAAGGGGTAATAACCTTGGGAATACCCGTTGAAAAAACACACCCTGCAAACCCAACAGTTGTTATTGTTCTGTTGGAAAGATACACCCGGCAAGAGACTGCAAAGGCGGAACGGCATGTAAGTAAAGCTCCAGCACAAATGTCAAGGTAATTAGTTGGAATTGAATCATTTAGAAGGAAGACATATAAGGAGCGTGACGCCTTTACCTCTCATGAAGGGGAGAAATGTGAGGAGTGTTTAAGATAGGAAAATGAAAGAAAAAGCTTGTCGTCCAACCGCTGTGGGAGTGAAACATCCCTATTTGGCAAAGGAAAGACCTAGTGTACATTTTTACCCTTTCTGTTCGTCTGTCTTATTCCAACACTTCAATACAAATAAGCAAATAATGTCAGGTGAGGTAAGGAACAGGAAAACTAAACTACCTTAAGAAGATGGAAGGAATCAGTTAGGATAGATGGGTTAAAAAGATACTGAGTGCAGAGAAACTCATGTTAAAGAGAAAATTAAATGAAAAGGGAGAACATAGAAAAAAATAGTAGAAGATGGGTTGCAAGATGATGAGTAAGAAAATAAAAGATAATGGCAGGACCAGATAGATATCAGGAAAGGAGAACAAGTCAACACTTAAATTATATAGGAAGAAAGAGAGACTGGAAGCACTTCACTACCATGTTGGAAATTTTGGGAGTAGACTGTTAGTTAGAGCAAGGACAGGAACATTAGAGGTTAAAATCAAGGCATAGGGATGACCAGGGCTGAGATTTTAACTTTTGTAGTTGCAGAGAGAGACAATTGAACACTTTACAATGGTGTATTGTAGATATGAATGAATCAGAGTGGTGGAATAGACAGGAGCAAGGAGACCAGGGGATTCTCATTGTGCTGGGACTATTCGGTAGCAAGGAAGAAAGGGAAAAGATCATGTAAGAGATGAAAACAAAAAGGTATCTTATGTAGGTCTGGGAAATTATACATTTAAGAGGTTAGATGTTAGGAGACATATTCCTTCCATATTCTGATTTGTCCTTCCCACAGACAGAGAACAACAGACAACAGTAAATCTACCAAGTGATCCAAAGGGGAAAAGGTCTCAAGAAGAATAAAAAAACGAGATGGATACAGAAGCCAATCTGGATGACCTGAAGTCTTTGCCCAGCTTTTCTTGGCTGGTAAATATTATTATTATTACCATTGTTATTATTGTTATTGTTATTATTATTCATATATAATTATTATTATTATTATTATTATTGTTAATGTTATTGTAGTATCATTTTTATATATTCATTTTATATAGTATATGTAGATTTTTCAATAAACTCAATTCACATTCTTTTATAGGTGAGGCGTTGTGAATATTACAAAGAGGAGTACAGTGACTGCACAAGTATTAAGGGCAAATTTCACCAGTACTTCATTCATGGTGAAACCCGGGACTGCTCTCAGTGGAAAGTGGACTACAACCAGTGCCTCAAATATAGAGACCAGAAAGATGTGACAGCCTTGGTAAGATGCACATTTAACTTCCAAGATGTTACTTATGAATCTGCTAAACTAACTGCAATTATCTTACATTAAAATTTTTACAAGATTTCCTCCAATCAATGATTCATTATTTTTCTTATTTATTTACTTCTATTTTATTCCATTTTACATTTGCCAATTTTTCTCTCTCCTGTGAGACATATTTAATTGGAAGATGTGCACACGAAAGAAAGGAATCTTTTCTTTGGATAAATAATCATATATTCACGTGGAGAAAGTCAATAATATTGAATTGCACATGGCAAACTGAGAGTTGCAACAATGACACCATCAATCATGCATGACCATGCAAAACTTAAGAGTGACAGCCGATGAATAACTCTGATTATCACATCTACCTAGATTAACTATTATGATTCAGTAATTTTTATGTCATCTATAATAGCAATCTATTTATATATGGCTTTATTTTTTACTTCAGTCATCTGTGATTGAGAGTGAAAAAGAGCGGCGCCAGGAACGGCTAAGGGGTCATTACAATAATGATGTGTGGGAGCGTAGGGAATCTCCTCCTGAAGACTGGAATAGGCCTCTCCCTGAGTATCTCCAGAAGGACAATCAGGTATTTTGCTATATGTTGCCAGAAATTTTGATAAATCTATGTAATGACCTTAGAAATACACTTTTCAGTATCAAATAAGTTCTTTTTGGTTGAAAATGAATAGATTTACTTCCTCACTATTAAATGTACTTATTTACTTCACAGACCTCCTATCTAGCACTGAAACTCCAAGAAGCCAAAGAAGGAAAACAAGATTCTCCATCTTTATGTACAATTTCATAAGTAGTGTGTGTGTGTGTGTGTATATATATATATATATATATATATATATATATATATATATATATATATATTGATGTATATAGTCTAAAAGCTTTCTTATATAAATCACTGTTAATACCATGAGTATTATTTTTCCTTAGTCATCCAACTTTTAAACAAGGATAATTTTTATTGGAATCCAAAGTTGTATGATGTTTTTATAACAGTCTATTCATTATGATTTGTCATATGAAAGACAGCAGTGCGAAGTAATTATTTGCAGTTTCAGATTACATTTGCTTGACAACAACTGATTAATATGTGTAAAACAAAAATTATAACAGGATTTTTCAAGTGTTTATTTTACAATGGGACTCAAAGCATATACACATCATCATGGAATATACACTTATTTAACAAATTACCAAATTAATATTCCATGCATAAGAAAATAGGTCTTACTGTTTATAATAGCACTTCCTTAAATTCATCATGACCCACAAGTTATGTGGCATCCCATCAATAAGGAAATACTTTTGTGGTTTAATTTTAACTGGATTTTCTTGAATTTCCTATATTCTACAAGAGGCAAAAACCACCCGTAACAGGTGTGATGCAAGGACTTCTAAATTGTTTGGATGCACTTCATAACCTGCATGCCACTGATTGATTACTGATGTTTTCCTCCAATTTCATGTCTTAAAACTATGTCAGATTTTTCCTAGTCCCTAATTACATACATTTTATTTTTTGACAGGGAGGAGTGTAAAGTATAACATTTGATATCAGTAATTGAAAGGATAATGGAAGAGCCAGAGGGAAATGGTTGCTGAAAAAAATGAGTGGGGAGTAGTACAGTTTAGCTCACAATTTCTTACACATTTTGTTTAGGTATTTAACACACCTATTCTCAAAACTTGTGCATTAATTGAGGTTGTGTCCTTTATCTATCATTCACCACTTTCTATGTTACAGTAGTATATAATTTCATGTTTAATCTATTATTGAGACTGATCACATTTCAACATATTTATTTTGACTTCCTCTTCCTACAAACAAATATGCATAGCTATTCTGAGTCATTAATTATCTCAACTTTTAATTAATTTATTTCAATTCAACTTTTCTGCAAATAAGTATAGCCATTTTGAACAATTAAAATTCACTTCATAGAGTTCCCTGAAATATAGATCTCTTACATAACTTTTTTTCCTTTTAATTGAATGAAATGCATTAGATTAGAACAATGTTTGGTATAATTTAAAATTGTGCTTTGTTTACACTAGTCTTGAGTATTTTATTTTGTATATGTACATATTTTTCATTAATTTATTTAATTAATTAACTTATTTATGTATTTTCTTAATTATGCCTCAAGATTGCAAAAATATAGTGATCCCATCCTCTGCACACATAAGTGTCTGCACCGTGCTGCTACATACTAAAGTATGCCAATATGGCAATGGAATGCTAATTCGGGAAGTTTGATATTCACTATTAATTTGGTTGAACTAATTCTACTTGGTGTGATTTGTTAAAAAAAAAACTGTAGTCTGTGTAAGATAACTTACAATGCAGTGTGCTGAATTATTAATGTCTACAGTTGAATGGCATGTAAACCAAAAGTTACTGATGTGATGAAAGAAGTAGTACAATATTAAGTATATTAGAAGAAAGTAGTAATAATAAAGAGCCACTTAAAAAGTGCTTGTTCATGAAGGTGCACAGTACATGTAAGATATAACAAATGATTTCAGATTTATAAGGCATCAGTATGTTATGAAGATTATTATGAAAATTCAAAAATATTTTTTTGTGTATATGATAAGACACCAACTGTTTTTTTCAATATACACTACAAGATATATAAAATTCCATATGAAAAATAGGTTTGGGAATGACAGTAAAGCTCTTAGTAATCAGTATGTGCATATCATACAAAGAATGGAAGTCACTAAGTGAAGCAGACAAAATGACAATATTTGGCACTATCTACGGCACTAAGCTATGTCAACCACCACTTTTTTTTATTATTATTTTATATATTTTAGTTAGATTCAGTAATTCCTCATCTTATTTGGGTGTTTTGAACAATCTGATTGAAACCCAAAGCATTTACAGGTTAGCTATGGAGAGAGAGAGAGAGAAGCAGAATTATCATTTCTTTGTAACATTTACCTAATGTCTCGGCAAGAAGTCTCAAGAAATAAGTCACAACTTGGTGCTTCTCACTTTTGATACATATTCATTTTGAGGTTATATACACACTGAGAAGTAGCAATAATGATATACAAGATACATAATGTACGGCTTGTGAGGGTAGCAGTTTTGTGAAGCGTCTGGCAAACTCTAAGCTCAAGAATGTGCCAAATGAAGATTATTTCTATTACAAGTGCTGTGACACCAATGACTAAATCTTGTACTTAACAATAAGTCTTAGATACTTCATGCATTAATATTCATGATTAAATTGTGCATCTACAACAACTTAATGAATAACAATCAGCAATATCCATCTGGTTAGTAAGTCAAAACATCAAACATTTAATAGCCAAAACCCAGCTCTAAAACTGCTGGAAATACAATAAATCAATATTCACCAGTAAAACAACCAGTTTAATTGCACAAGCACCATAGCCATTACTGAAAATAGCACTTAACTTTCACACCTTCGCTTCTCTTTTTTATTAATTGGTTACTTGAGCGATCATATTTGAAGATTAAAACTTTTCTATAACACCAGCACTGTTGGGAAGATCCAAGCATGTTATATGCAGTTACAATAATAAGTAATGAAATAAAGCTTCAACTTTAAAAATTTGTTTCATCTGGGATTAGTATAACATTATACCAAATAGGTGGAATGACATTTAAAATTCAGTTATTGTTATTTGTGAACCATTTGAGAAAGAAAGGACAAATAATGAACTAGAAAACTAATAGTGAAGTATTCAGCAAACACATTTGACTTACAACCAATATTGTCTGATGAAAAAAATATTTGTTTATTTTATTTATTTATTTATTTCTATTATGGCATACAACCAGATGTTTATATGTAGTTTGTTGCACTTTTAATGGTTTTCTTCTTTTTTGAGTTAAAATTTTCCCCTCTGAACAATTTGAAGTGAATTGTGGTCATGTGCTGTGAAAAAAATATATAGTCAGGCACCACTGATTTCTTAAATGACTCTAATAGTGTTACCACAAACTTTACAAAGTACATATATCTTTTTCGTCCATCAAATCAGGCAAGCCTTTCATGAATTCTTGAGAAACATTTGCAAAAAAAGAATGAATAAATAAATAAATAGGTTATATAAGGCCAGATTACATTGATACATTAAAAACATGGATGCATGCTTTATACATTGACCAAGACCTTAATGCTTTAAATTTATTTCAGGTTTGTAAAAAAATTATTTTAAAAGTAAACTTGAAGCTATTGTTATAACAATGAACTGTCACTCTATCAGCACTTGAGAATTTTTACAATACATTTAATTTTTTAAGCTGATTTAAAAGCACATGAGGGAAGGACAGCAGCAGAAGAGTAATTTCTGAAATCAAGGTGAAGAAATGTGGCCTTTATAGACCCTCAATTAACGTAGAAATGAATTTTTCCCCTCCCTGTAGCACCAGAGGGTATTTCCACTGTAACTAAGGATTAATGAATGTTTAATTCAATCTGGAGGATTACTGGTCATCCTCTATCCTAGCAATATGATCAGGGTTCTTTTAATGATGCCTTTGCTGAGGCTACTGCTCATTCCTAGAGTTCATGATGGTATTTTCGCAAAAGATAAGCTTAACATCAATGGGAAGTTTATTGGCATTCTTCAGGCACTTGACAATAACTTGAAAAATGAACTGGCATTGATTCAAACTAGTCACTGAGATTATCAGATTAAACTTCTGACCACTAGCCACAGCCTATAAGTACTGTGTCTGTGTTTAGCTTGCCTTTTCATGAAATAGACTAGTCTTTGTTAAAGAAGAAGGTTTTTGGTTTGATCCACAGTCAAAGGAATTAATAGTTTCATAAAAGTGAAGCAAGTGTGGAACCAGCAATTCTTAGCAGCAGTGTTGAGTAGTAGCGAAGAGACTTGTCTTTGATGTCACAGCATGGTTTATCCTTTAGAAGCTTAATGATTATTTTTTCTTTTACAGTAAAGTAGAATTATTCTGCACATGGTGCAAAATTAGTAAAAATCAAAGAAAACTAGTTCTTATGAATGTATTGGAGTTATCAGATTCTTATTAATCCAATAGTTCATATTCTATAAAAACATGTAGGTGAGATAACTCTTCTGACTACTCCAGTCCACTCCTCAAAATTGATAACATACACTAGTGCTCACTAACAATCATTGCTTTCTTACAAATGACCATTACATGGATTACACTAAATTAGATAAGTAATTAGGATGAACAGTGATTAGCAGTGGTCTAAAACATTACAGCACAGAAACAATGGTGAATGTAGAATTGTTATTCAAGGAAGATGATTATGTGGAAACTACCAGAATTATAAAACTTTAACTCCATCATAATTATCATTACTTGTATTTGTATAGATCTTCCAAGTAGTGTGTAATGATATAGACAGGGCTTTACATCCTGATGTATCTGAAAAATGATCTTACTAACCTGTCATTAATGTACGTTATGTAGAATCTCATGAAATTTTCACTGGATTTCAAGGGGTCATGTTAAATGTGTTTAAATTGTGGACCCCTTTCAGGTACAGCTTCAATTGGTTCTAGCAAGTTATGATTAGTCATTCCTTTACAGATGGTTCCTTTGTTCAGGAGTGACTGGTTTCTTTCTCTTACAGCTGTCCAGATGAACAAGCCTGATTGGCACATTTGGTGGGCAATCAGTTAGCTTGACCATCCAGGAGGCAAATTCACTAGGCAGTGCCCAGTGGCTCAAGCTAATGTGGTGTAGTACCCATACCAAGACTGCCCCATTTCACAGGTTATTTATTGTAACACTGTTCAGATCAGTAACTTAGATGGTTTCCCAGAGATCTTCATTGAGCTTTGTATTATATACTGGTCAGAACTGCTAACAAGCATATTGATTACAAACTTCACTGTATTGCACTTTGCATGCCACTGGCATCATCAGGTAAGCCCACTTATTCATCCATGTTGTTGTGTGGACAACATTCATGGGCAGGCCTGGCAGAATTTGCCCACCAACTGTGCAGCGCAGCAGATGTGCCCGCTTTTCGGGTCAGACCTTTACTTTTATTGACAGATAACAATGGTTTCATAGTTATGCCCTAATCAAATCTTTATTTCCTGCACATCAATATCTCAGTTTCAAGGTCTAATAAGCTTGTGTTATTATTTATTTACTTTGGACAAATCCACCAAGAATGACACAATATATGTATGCACGTGTCTATATTATTTTATAAGGTTCATACAAGTCACAAACTTGAGCACCAAAATTAATTTTTTCCATTGAAAATAAATAGTGAAAAAAGCCATGTGAGAGAGAAACCCTAACTCGGATATTGAGGGTTTTTTTATGGTTTTACAAGGTGTGTAGATTGAAAAATGTTGTTTATATAAGAATTCTCTTGAAATATTCTTACAAAGAATGTCTTCTTTACAACTTAAAAATGAAAATTAATTCAATATACATTTATGACTAAGAAGCATATGCAAACAGAATTATTTACAAAGGAATATGTAACAACATCACATGAGAGTAAAGTTCATAACCTTGAGCACAACCCCAGTACTTTAAATTTGTAAGATATATAAAGGAAAAAATTCCATAGGAAGTAAACATGCTGAGTAAAATAACAATCCAGACAGAAGCATTGATAAACAAATTTTGTTGTGGTGTTCCTTCTCCAAGGAAACAAATATTGCTTATGTAGCAAATGCTGCATACAAATTTTTTAAATATCTAAATATTATACAAGAAAAATGAGCAAGATGCTCAAGTTACAATTAAAGATTTAAGGCAAAATGCAGCATCTTATCCAATAAAGGAGAACAGAAACATTATAATAAGCGACTTCATAGGATGTGTATCCAAGACTTCTTACAGAAGTACGCTATCAAATAATTGTTATATGCAGCAAGCAGAGAGGGCACCACCAATTGAATAAAAAGAAAGAGTATGATCAAGACCTAATTATCAGTGCTCTGTTCTGATATACGAGTGCTAATTAACTTGACAGTATTCACTCCAAGACATACTTAGGTAGACATCATCACAAAAGCATTTGTATTCTACAAAATACAACACAAGTCACACAATGTATGGCAATTCAAAATTGAAACTACCAGAATTTCTTGAGAACAGGCTGACACATAAAAAGGAGTAGTATATCCTGGTATGTACATCAATTTTTGAGATAAATGTGCTAAAGGTTATCATGCAAAGGAAGATAACCAGTAACTTTCCACAGGGGATAACCTGCCCACATTAAAGAAAGCACTTGCTTTGAAGGAGAGAGAGAGAGAGAGAGAGAGAGAGAGAGAGAGAGAGAGAGAGAGAGAGAGAGAGAGAGAGAGAGAGAGAGAGAGAGAGAGAGAGAGAGAGAAGAGATTTAAGAAAATTAGCAAGATTGTAGCTGCTCATGAATAATTAAATAAAATATATCAATGATAAAAATAATGCATGCTATGTAGGCAGACTTGGTGAACATGGTCAAGGTGAAGTAGGTTTTACAATTTGAAAGTAAATGGCAACAAAGCAAATAATGATGCCTAAAAACACATAACCTAAAGAAACTTGTCATCAAGAGTCCATCTCAGAGGTCTCAAGACACAACTCATCCTCCAGAGTGCCAGGAATCTGCAAAAAAACACAGTAATGAGATACAGTTGTCTTCAATGATGAAATTAGTAATGGGAAGAATAGCGTGGGAAGATTAGTGAAGGAGAGAAGGATAGGGGGATGAAAAGTAAGGAATTGAAGGAGGGATGGATAGGGTTAATGTAATAGAAGAGTGACGAAGAGAATAGGAGAAGTAAGAACTATTGGCCAAGGAAGGGGAGGTTTAGGTGAGGGGGATAGTAACATGATAATGACTACATGTTCAAATAGGAACGGTTGCACGAGGGATGAAAACTTAAGAAAGAAATGTTGATATAAGGCTAGAACAGAATGGATGAGATAAGCTAAAGAGATCAAAAGAATTAATTCCATATTTTACACACAAGATAAAAACAGAAAAATTTGTATATGGGGAATGAAAACGTATATGGAGTTGCAGTATAAATGTTTGAACAGAGAGAGGGAGAGAGAGATATAGAGAGAGGTGCCAGGTAAATACTATGATCTCCATGGTGCATAATGTCAGCCTAGTATATAAAGAAATTTGAAAGGGGCACTAAAATATGTCTAGTGTTATCTAATCACATCTGGAACACAAAAGACAATGGATATATCCAATGAAAAAGTGATTACCAACATGATTAATATATTCAATGTCTTGACTGGCATTACCTTGGGCTTTGGACGGTGAGTGTTGACAGCAGGGACATCAATGGGTACGTACTCCACCCTGCAGCCGTACGCTACTGGTGTTAGTTTGACAATGGTGTGGAGTGGAACTTCCATGTAGGGCAGTTCATCTTTAAAATGTATATACTTTTTAATATTAAAATAATGCAAAAATATAAAACTAATGCAAATTATCAAAAGCAAATAGGTCAAATGTGTTTTCAAAGTATATATAAATAAGTAATGGTTTCTAAAGAACACTAAAGTAAATTTTATATATATATATATATATATATATATATATATATATATATATATATATATATATATATATATATATATATATATATATATATATATATATAATAAAATGAATGTGGTAAGGAGTTAAGGGTACATCTTTACTTGGTCAAATGTGTATTTGTAGTTCATTCACATGATAATCATTATTTTTCCATAGAATGTTTTTGGATAAAATTTTCCAAAACGTAGCTACTACTTATAGCATTATGTGAAAGATATTTGAGGAATGGAAATGGATAACTTCAGGGTGATGGATTATAGAAGAGGAAGATAGTGATTGGATATATCTTGTTCAAAACAATATCTTCGGAACACCTAACTTGATAGAAGCAGTTTTAGCAAGAGATGAGAGTTTCCAGTTTTGATTGTAAGTAAAGGACAGATCAAGGACATTCACTGTAGGCGAGGGGGGAATATTTGTCTGGAAGACTGTGTCAAGTTGATAGATGACGAAATTGAGATTTTGAGGTATTGAACACTACTAAGAGGTAAAAGATGCAAGCGCAATTTTTCACTTTAATTCATGAGCAAAAATCTGAGCCACTAGTTGGCAAAGTGAATGCCACATCCACCCAGCATCCCCTATCTGACACGTTCAGTTCATTTTTTGTTGTTTCCATGAATGTCTATTGATGGTATTTATGCTACCTAAAAATACTAAATCATTGAAGAAGATATAGACACAACAATGGAAATCAATGATAAATCAATATTGTTTGAAAGCTGTAGTGGTGCTTTGTTGTGACAGAGCTCAACAATCAATGAAATGAATGATTCCTGGAAGTACAGTGTGATGTCTTCGTACAGGTTGGGCTTATTTACTCCAGATTCACTGCACGGACTACAAGCATGAAGGAGGTGAGAAGAGTTAAGTATTACAGTGAAGTTTTTAAGTTTCCCATTCTCATATCTTTCCATTTATAACATCAAGTATTTTCAAGTATTACAAACAATCCTGAGATTTGCCACACCGCTATAACTCACTACTACATTCATTCTGTTTAATATATTGCAACAAAAACTAAACAAGAAACAAAACTTACTGCGAATCCTATTACACATGGGGTTATTCTTGGTTGTGGGTGGAATGACATCATACTCACTTGAAGGCTCATCCAGGAAGTAGGCCATGAGGCAGCGAAGCACAGCCTGGTGAGCAATGAGCAACACATTCCCTTGGCGCTCAAGTTCCATAATGACAGGCTCCAAACGAGCCACCAGATCTTCATAGCTTTCCCCTCGAGGGTAACGGAAACTGTAAACATTGTGGTTTTTGTTATTACACATAATGTGTGGACTTGAAGGAACACGGGATATACTTCCATTACTCCAGTACAAGTTCATCCGTCTCTTCATAGATCCCGTCATCATCAAATGTCGTCTTCAAAATTAATTTCATTACCAATGTGAGATGAAAATCTAGTCAGTGTTGTTAATGCCATCAATGTATTCATACAAGTACAGATTTAATGTTGTATATTTACATGTAAAAGGCCCATACTCAAAGTTAGGTGAGTTCATAGTTATTTATAGCAGTCATTCATACCATAAGTAAGGCCTGAATGGAATAGTTACCTCCTTATAACTATTTGAGATTGACTTTAAGAGGAGGAGGACCAGTACATATATTAGAATTGCATTAATATTCAAAATCTGTACTATGTTTAGCTATTGCATGAAATTGAACCATTCTGCCAGTAAACTTTCCACAAATGACTGTATGTAATACATACCTGAATTTATTCTGGTCTCTAGTAGCAAAATCATCTGGGAATTTTTCTTTAATTTCAGCATAGGTCATCTCCTCACACACTCCCTGAAATATAACAAGATTGAGATGCATTTTGTTTTCATTATGTTTTTACAGGCTTCAGTTTTGTTTGTCACTAACAATAACAAAGAATATTTTGACATATTGGGAGTGAATTTTTTCATATAGTACATATAACTATCTATCTTTTTTTAGCTTGGAATTATTATTGAATACTTCTACAGCACTAAAAATGAAGAAAAACTTACAGCATCAATTTCATTGAGAGCCTTCCATCTCTCCTGTGGGGCATCAATTCCCTCTGCTGTCTGAATGGTCCGTTTCAGCCAGGAGGTCCACACCCGCAGCTGTGGAGTGATTTGAATGCTGTCAAACATCAGGGATGACAAGACTGATTCACATAATTTCTTCCATTTGTCCTTCATACCATAAAAAGTCAGGACCAAATGAAATAGGTACCTCCTTGCAACTATTTGGATCACACATTTATAAGAAAAGATATCTTCTAGCAGTCAGTGCTACTGTCAGTCATATCAGATAAGACTACCCACTTCTACAAAAATTACTGTTGCTTCAAGGAGCAATAAATGCATTACTTATGTAGATTGATTCCAAAGATACCCGTCTGCACATTCAGCCTCCTGTTATCTCAACTTCTCAGACCAGTATAGAGTGCAGTTACAAAAGTTTCCATTTCAAACCAGTAAAATAATTAAATGATACATATGACAAAAAAGGGTACAAGATTTTTTACCTTTGAAATATTTTGCTCCTTGATGTACTTAGCAAGAGCAATGCCAAAGTTGCGGCCATTCTCACTGAGTTCTGCATCTCCACCTATCCTTCCTTCAATGTTGTGGATGCTCTCCCCATGCTGTTGACAGAAAAGTAACATTGCATTTGCACTTCTGACCAACCAGTATTTAGTGCTATTTTTCTACATCATAGCAATTTTTTAACACCTTTTTTCTAAATAATTAAACCCTCTGTACAACACAAAGATTTACTTGCCATTTACAATTATATTTCATGATTAACATTTGCTTTTGTTGACCAAGCAATTTAATATACAATCATACAGAAAAGTATCTTTATTCTTTCTAAAATCAACATTTGCTTTTGTTGAAGCAATTTAAGATACAATCATACAGAAAAGTATCCTTGCTCTCTCCAAAACCTTAAAAGGTTTTGAGTGATTTGAGCAGTGTGAGAGTACCAAGCAGTCCAAAATATCACAAAATAGGTGTTGCAGGTAGACATCACACTGACTTACTTATACTTAACCTTGTACTCCATCCAGTACAACCAATGCATCCAGCATTCAAATAACATTTTTTGTCAGTAGTCTAAATTGTTAAGCATGATTTCTAGGAGGGATACTTTTCTTTAAGACTGTTCATTAATATGTAAAGGATCATCATGTGCACCACTTCTCTCAGTTTAAAAAATCCACAATCTAGCCAATCCCTTACTGGTCTTAAAGAGCACATAGTGAGAAATATGGTTGAAACAAAAACTACAGAATGGTTTGGATACATTAACTTCTAAAATAAAGAAGAGCTTAAGGGTGAAATCCCTGATAATGATGAAGTAAATGTGGCATTTTCATAGAAGTCTACAAGGGTATCTTATGTATATTTACCATATACATGCAGATGCAGTATACAGCCATCTAAATTACTCATAAATATCAAGTTCTAACTTATGAGTCATACAGCTTCAAACAACTTTATTATCTCAACAATTCTTGACATTACCAATTAGCATCACTTAATTGAAGTTGGGGACAAGGTTTTTTTTTTTTTTTTTTTTGTAAGCTACACCTTTCCCTTGCCATTTCCCAAACCACTTCTGTTCATTAATTCCAGTTCTGCCCAGTTTCATCACTCCCATTCCCATCATTCCCATTCACATCCAAGTATCCAAAACCTCCACCCATTCACCATTCCAGACTTCAATCATCCATGTGGATCTCTTTCCATTTATTCCCTTCTCAAGTTAAATCTGTCATTATTCTTCATACTTTTTACATTGAATCCATTACACTGATCTCTAAGGTATCCACAACTACATGGTCTATTAATCTCTTCAGCTATTTTCAATACATAGCAGTGAATCATCTTGTGTTAGGCACAGTTAGGGGTTTGCTAGGAATAGAGCTAACGATGTCCATCAACTACATACTTACCTTTCTCATATTCCATTTCTGTACATTCTTAACAACTCTGTGCAATCTTTATTTCCTCCATAATAACATAGTATGTACCACTATATCAAAACTTCCAACAGAGCCTCTCCAACCATATCCCTTTCTACGCTCAAATGTATCCTGACCACTCAGATGGATTTCACTATTACTTAAGGGCATTTGCTTTCCCTCTTTAACAATTTTCAACAACAAACCTCCTCTTCAATCTGTTTGTATTGAAACATACAGAATTTACTGCTTCTATTTTAAATTACATGTCCTCCTTCCTTACCCTTGGCCCGTTTTGAAACTAAACCCTCAACATTCAGCAAATAGCAATTAAAATATGCATACTGTAATAACCTAATTTTGAGAGAAAAGTTCCTACATCTTGAGATAAATATAAAATAATGAAAGATAAGTAAATAAAAAAAAATCAATGTTTTGTAGCATCTCCTTTGTTAGTTTAACTCCATACTTCACTGATGAAATACACTATGAGAAAACAGGTACAGCACAGGCTAGTCTATCTGTGAAAGCATATGTACATTGGCTTTCATTTTTTCCCTTCTCAATGCACTAGGATTGTCTTCGCACAGTAACAAGCTAAAACATTCCTTATTACAATGCTGCCACAGCACAAAGTTTGTGAAAATAGATAAATACAGGCAGAAGAATTAAAGTTCAATGATGATTACCTGTACAGGATTATGCTTTTCTTAATGAACTGCAAGATTCTACTGGCAATATCTTACTTATGGGTGCATGAGGGAAAAAGATATGACCAAAACAATCCAAGAGAATTAAAATGATTATCTGTCATTATCTATACATCATCTATATAGTAATGATCCTGAAAAGTAATTCAATGTCAGCAGATTTGATGAAGGTAAAAGTAAAAACATTACAGCCTGTTCTTAGTGGGACAAGTGCATGAGGCCTTACCACCACCCTGCCTGCCGGCCTCAAAGTCTTAGCCAGCCACAGTCCCTCTAATGGGATGCAGGAGGTTCATGCCACCACTGCACCTGCAGTAATTTGAAGCTTTTACAGGTAGGGAATGGTATTAGGACATAATTTGTAATCACTAATCTAGAGGCACTTACTAGACTGCTCTACTTAATAACTCCGGGTCAAAACGGGAAACAAAACAAAAAACTATAAATCTTTACACTAAGTTATTCAAAGGATTTTAAACAATGAAATATGTTGGCAGCTCTATCTTGTAAAGAAAAACATGTAATAAACAAAACCTTCAACATGATGTAAATAAAACTTGCTTCAAACAAATGTGTCTGCATAAAATTGTGTAATGACATCTATGGAAGCAAATAATAAAATGGAAATAATGTATGCTTCGTGGTTATGAGGAACCCTCTCAAGTCAAGATTTGCAGACCAATATCAAGTATTACATGAGACTAATTAACATGCTGATAAAATCAACAGTAAACCTAATGAGTATTATCCTGGTGCTGCACTGAGAAGAATCAGAGGATTTGCAAGGGAGGGAAGGCTGCTCTTCCAGTTCTATGCAATTTGTTTTTTCCTTAATGTAATTTTAGACTTACAGAAAGTTGTATTAGATAGTACTATGCTAATACTATTTTGGGGGTGAGAAGAATAGGTTGATGAGCACGCATGCCTGCATGCATGCGTGCACACAAGCATACACACACACACACACACACACACAAATGTGTGATAGTCTGCATCAAAACGTGAACAAGTGTGTATTAAAATTCACACAAGAGGGTTCAAAATATCAACAGGAA
The DNA here is from genome assembly GCA_020233015.1 of Callinectes sapidus. Classification (NCBI taxonomy): domain Eukaryota; kingdom Metazoa; phylum Arthropoda; class Malacostraca; order Decapoda; family Portunidae; genus Callinectes; species Callinectes sapidus. Next base: position 3,726,249 of record CM035202.1, on the reverse strand, counting down.
AACAAAGAAAGAGATTAGCAAATACACACCAGTGCCAGTGGTCATGTGCAATACATACCCGAGTGAGGTAGATGGTGCGAGGAGTGATATGAGTATTCATCAGATAGTAGACTATGCGGGCTTGAATGTGACCTTCATGCTTGTGAACCACAACCTTTTGACCTGGTTGAATAACAAGTGCAAAATCACATTATAACAATTGAACTTTACTAATAATGATGTTTTGTTTCAATCTGATAACTGTTTGATTTGATCATTTCAAATTTGGAACCAAAAGTATGATGATACCAATAAAGTGACAATGCCAGAAAAATAATTATTGGATAACCTGATAACTCAATATCGTTATCAAGATGAGTGATCTTGATAAAGCCCACCTATGTAAACAACATATCATATTCATGGTGGAGTCTAAAACTGACTTTGTAGAGAGGTGAAAGCATATCTTAATATGCCCTCATCTCTCTACAGAATTAAACAACAAGAAATAAGAGATCCCATACACCATGCAACAGAGGTAACATACCTGTATTGTAGATCTTCATAAAGGAGAGATGATCCTCAGCAACTTCATCCAGAGGCTGATACTGATCCACATAATGCTGAATCCGCTGCAGGAAATCAGTGAGTGCATCCTCGGCCGTCATATCACTGTAGTCAGGGCTGCTAACCTTGACCTCCTGAAATCAGTGAAGTTTTCAGAAGTGAGTACACTAACAACTTTGACATCTCTCTTGAATAGTCAATTGAAACTAATGTACTATTTAATAATGAGCTCTACCATTCAATTTACATAAAAGATAACTGATTTAAGAACAATTTTTAAATTATAGTACATGTATTAATACCAGAGAACTGACTTTCTGCACATTGCCAACACTCTAGCAGTACACGAGGTGTTAATTTTTGTGCTTCTAACCTAAGGTACAATTATCCAAAATAGCCATGTCACAGGTCTAATTTGCTTTTTTTTCATGGTGACCCATGGCAACTCTCCCATATAAAATGAACAACAAGTATCTAAGTCAGACAAGTGGCCAGATGTTCCAATGCAAACAAACACATACTTGAATTAACTATGTGAATACTGTATTACTTGTTACATGTATACGTTACTACTCTGAGTTACGAGTTAGTCTCTTCTATGTTCTTGTTAATACCTACTTGTTAATAGTCAACAGGAGCAAGAAAAAGGCATGTGTATAAGCAAATGCAACATCTTAAAGGCTCTACAGTGGGCCCCACGTTAATAAACATTTCGGACTAAAGACAATTTGAATAAAGAACCGTTTTGCGAGATAATCACTCGCCACCTTTGTAACAAGCTTCCCTTCCTGGTCCTGTCACAACTATGCACCACCCACCTAAGTAGATGCTCATCCCCACACACAGACCAACACCACTATACAAACACCTATATTTGGCATTTGCCCTGCATTCCTCAAATTTCTTATCAATCACCCTTTACCATACATCACCTCTACACTACCCACGAATCAGGTAAAGAAGGGAGCTGATGAGAACAGACAATTGTCATGAGGTAGTGGTCACACCATCATACAGCTGAGCAACACGAACAGTAATCCCAATAATACCATAATGAAGAATAAGGAAGACAGCACAGGGCATCATGAAGTTTGTAAAATAAAGAAAAAAACAGTAGAAGAGATGAATGATTAGGGAGAGGGTTGATAGGGCCAGTGAAGTGTGGAGACATGGCAACAGTGGAAGACCTTTGTCAATAGGAGGACTGCACCAAACTGGCCACTCAATTAAAAGTGAATATCACCAAGGATTATCTCTGTAAAAAGTTAAGATGATCTAGAGTGCATAAAGAAGTCCCCAGCAAATAAAATGTATCACTTCCATCCATAGGATTTTCCAGATTTCGCAACCACATAGGACAGCACAATGCTATCTGTCACGGTAAGGTTGCTAGTGCTGGTGATACTGCAACCAAGGATTAGATACTTGAATGTTTTGGACTACATAAAGGCTGGAAGATATCTCACAACAGACATTATTTCTAACTGCAACAGAAGTTTTCTATCCTAGAAAATACTTATCTTTATCATTTTGGGGCACTAGGAATAAATTGTTTTCCCTGCAACTTCTTAAGTCCAAATAAAGAATGTATGTATATGTCCACAAATATTTCATCAGAACAAATGAAGTTCATTATTGTGGGGTCCACTGTATATTCCTCTTCCATACTTGCAACTGACCAAATTAAGAAATATTCTATTAAAAATGACTTTGTTATTTATTATAATGCTGAAAATACTACACCAAAAAATACATAATGCAGTACTCAAAATATAAGACACGTCATAAGTGTACGATGATGAAAAGTGGTAGTGCTAGTTTTTATATCTGTGCCTAGGTATGACAACACTAAAATCACAGATACAAACTTGAGAGCAAGGGTGACCTGGAGTGCTACTATATACAGGGTCAGTTCGAAAGTAGTCAGGTCCGTTGATCTTCACATCCTGCACAGATAACCTTAGCTAAGCCATTTCACACCATTTTTACTTGGCAACACATATTCCACATCAAGCAGATGATATATAAAATAATATTTGCACAGCAGTCTTCCTGTAATTCCTCCTTCCCCTTTTCTTTTCACCAAACAGCAAAGGCTTTCAAGAGAGAAGAAAGGAAAAAGGAGGGAAGTCAACAAGAAGAATACTTACAAGAATGATGTTCAGAAATCAAATAAATCCTGGAAGTAACTGAATAATAAATTTCTCTATGCCTATTATGTATCAGTACATTAAACTATATTAAGAATACACAAGATGACAACCTTTTACGAAAATACAAATTTTAATTCAATACACTCAGAAAGAGCTTGGCCTCACATCTGAAGCTGGACTATAAGAACATGCAATTGTGATCCCTATGGATTGTAACATATCTTCCCTTCCCCTTATCAACACACTATTAGTAGAATAAGCTGTATTTTCTGTCAAATTTTGTCAATTCTTTTTACATCTTATCATAATGAATATGAAGAGTGAACTAGTGATGAATGCTTAATTAAATTTCATTCAGTAACTTAGTTTCACAGCTGACATATACCCAACGTGTGACATAGACCCACAACTCAGACTAAATCTCTGAAGTTCATTTTTTCATGTCTTTCTCCACAAAACATCTCCAGGTCATCTTTATTCTTTCAACAACTCTCTTTCTAACTACCATTGTACTCAACACTTTTCTAAGTATATATAAACTTCCTTTCTCTTCCTAACCTAACCTTCACCATATGAATTTATACCTACTCAGCACATTCATTCAATATTAGCCTCTTCCCCTTTTGGGGTAATTGCTGGCCATGTCTTAGCAGTGCACATCATTGACATACAAATACAAAATAACAGTTTTAATCTTCATATGAAGAAGAATGAAAAAAACAAAGCCCCAGTACGATGACTTCTAATTGCTGTAACATTATGCAGCTTGGTGAGAAACACAAAGAACTGTGGGAAGAATTACATGTCCTCTCTGACACTGTTGGGTGGATAGTGGCAGCATTACCACACACAAAAGTTGCAAAACAGTTTGAATTTAGTTTTACTTCCATGATGCAAATTTGCAATGACTATCCTCTCACAAAACAAAATCACAAACGCAAACCATGTTTTACAATGACAGAATTTGCAAGTTAAAGAAATGCCAAGCTCTGCTAATTGCTCAATGTATATAATAATGGTCTTCCTGTACTTTAACCAGGAGATGCACTAAGATCATTACTTACCCTGATATTGGACTCAATGATTGATGGATCATCACAAATCGATTCCACATAGAACAACTTGTATTCCATTTCCAGCACAACCTTATCATATATCAGTCTTCGTCTGAGCATTGTTGTGTTGGTGGCATCAAAAACCTGTGAAAGCAAGAAAACCACTTACGATTAGGAATCACAGAAGTACACATCTAATCATTTACTAAGGAATACAGACACACTGCATCCAAACTTCAGGCTCATATAATATAATTACACCTGCCTGATCCAGACTATCAAGAAACCCCACCTCATAAAGATTAACATATAGTTTTCATCTATAACTCTTTAATATGTACTTGCATTCACTGATTGGAATGTACAAAGTGAGTAGCCTCTCCAAGCAGCACAAGGCTATACACATGTATATTCTGAAGTAAACTCAATACATACTAACTTTACCAACACATCACTACTCACCGCTACTTCTCCATTCTCAGTTTCCAGCCACTCACACACATCCTCCAAGGCATCCAGAGCACACCTCTGCCGCAAGGCCATCGCCTCCTCATTATCACTCCGGAAAAAGTTGTGGTTTTTGTACATCTGAGTAACTCGACGCCGGTATTCCCCCAAGTTGAAAACTGAAGGAGAGAGGAAAGCAGTAAGAACCATGCTAAAGTAGTAAAGCTAGAAAACTCAGCCATAACTATACATAAATCTGTCTGCAGAAGACATAACAGAACCATCATTGGTAGATACATACCAGTAACTATGTACAGTACAGTTGACTCCAGAAAGAAGCATTAAGACTGCTGAGACATAATATTGGAGCAACAACTTTTTTTTCTTCATTACTCTTGAGAACACAATAATGCCTGACTTTATTTTACCAAGATACTAAATCTTAAAAAGTTCTGCATTGTAATTGCTAACCTTTAGTCTTGATTCCAATCCAGTTGAGATATCTGGTGAGTTTCTTGGCCATGTACGTTTTGCCCCTGGCTGGAAGGCCCACCATCACTATCACATGTGGTGTGTTCACATAGTTGGCACGTTCTCCTGTAATACAGACATTTTTCTGTGACAAGAGTTCAACTACACACACACACACACAGGTATATATATATATATATATATATATATATATATATATATATATATATATATATATATATATATATATATATATATATTATATATATATATATATATAAACAGTCTTCTTACTTACCATTTTCCAGATGTGAATATCGATAACTGAATCTTCTATATGGGAACATTCTTAAGAGAGTGACAAAGTCTCGCTTAACAAAATGGACGAAATTATTATCACAAGCAGAGCCTGTGTGGTCCGTCACCTCTACACCTAACAAATGAGTGTATCTCATACAATACACACGAGTACTTATGAGTTATCTTTACCATGACCTCAATAGAAAGATAAAATCCAAATTATGCTCCACCACATGATTTAATCTAATATATTTTCACTAAAAATACATCTGTAGCTTTCCTTCAAACATTGAGGTATAGCCACAAAAATATGCTCACTTTCATAGCGCTAGGTAATATAGTGTAATGAACCTTAGATTCTGGGTTGTTACTGATAAAGAGCTTTGTTCTCATCTGATAATTTGGATTTTTATAGTAATTCTGTGTTTTCCTGGTTCTCCCAGATTAACAGGGGTATGAGGATCTTGCCTGATGACTCACAAAAGCTCTGATACCATCACATATGCTTTCAAACACACGCACACGCACACAAATCTGCATACCTCTGATTGGGAAGGGCTTATTCTTGGTGAGAAAACTTGTAGACAAGGAGGAAGGAGTTGCCCCTTCACTCTCAGAAAGCCACAACCCTCCATTGGCCTGCCTCTGCTCTGCTCGACCTCCACGACCACACACACACCCAGGGGTGTCCGGAATGTCCATGTCTTGTTTGTGTCTGCCAAGGGTGAGAGGCCGTGTTGAATCATAAATGACCAGATGCTAAAACAGATAACTTAAGGTCTTTTGAAAAACAATGGTACTGTTGCACTGTAATATGAAAAAGACATATGTACTTGTATAACTGGGCAAGTAGATGTTAGATCATCAATAACAGACACACATATTCAAACACTTTGAAGAGAACTTGATGACCCAGTAAGAAAGGAAGAATATATGTTAATGATGCCTATGAAAGCACAATGCAAGGACAGTCAAGGCAGACCACAAATAGCTTGGTCTTTAATAATCATGGCATAACAAGTAATATTCTTGATTTGTGCCGTCACTATCATTCTATTGGCTTCCTTAACCATCATAACAATACTAGTTCCGAGAGAAATATTCAAAGAACCCCTGACCAGCATATCCCGGTAACATTCTCACCACAATATGCCCATTCATAACGCCAGTATGAGCTTCCTTGCTCCACTGACCCAACAAGATACCCAGACATCTGTGAAAGTGATAAACAGATAACTTTTTATCACCAAATGAACCCAGTGCTAGCTTACTGAAACTCCACCTGCTACCTCCCTACACCATCCCCTTCTCCCATCCCCCCTTCCCCCACTCTACGGTACTTTCGCTGCCGGTCACAAAGAAGGAAGTCTGCGGCAAGGAAGCAGGTAAATGCCAAATAACGCGTGCACTATGAGCTGGGCCCGTCCGTGTTGCTGCACAGCCGCCTCATTACTGACGGGCAAGCTTAGGTTACAGTTATGCTATTGCACAGCGATGAGTAGTCTCCCCTGACCTTATTCACCCGTGGCTGCAGAGGTGGTATAGGACACCATCCCCACGCACGGTGTCAGGCAGCAGCGCGATCAGCGGCTCAGCAATCGACCAGGTGAGAGACTGTTTGTTGACACCTGGTGGTGGGCTGGCTGGTGTGGCCTTTTGCAACGGAGACCTTTATCACACCACCAGCAGACCAATGACTCTTGCTATACTGCTGCTACTACTACTACTACCACCACTACCACTACCACTACCGCTACCAAGGAGATCATGACCCACTACTACCTACTACAATATAGATATTACTACTACCACTCCTGCTGCTGCTGCTGCTGCTGCTGCACTGTATGTAAAGTATTACTATTACGTACTTATAAATGAAATGACACTGAGCTTACTAACGTGAATGAAAATAATAATGTTAAAGTATGATCCTTATTGGAATGCTATTTCTACGATATTATCCACAATCGACAATAATAATAATAATAATAATAATAATAATAATAATAATAATAATAATAATAATAATTATTATTATTATTATTATTATTATTATTATTATTATTATTATTATTATTAGTTGTTGTTGTTGTTGTTGTTGTTGTTGTTATCATTGATATTGTTAAAATACTATAATAATTATATTTGTAACAAATATTGATCCATATCACCTGTAAGTATAATGATACATTAACATACTCCCCCACCTTGAGCCATGCTGTGCCAGTTAATACGAAAGATGTGAGGTGGAGGTCACCACCGCCTCACCTGGGGACGGGGCGACGGGGCCTCCCTCAGTCAGGTTGTGTGAGCGAGCATTGGGTTCGCCATGACCTCATCACGGTGAGTTGATTGGGTTTTTTTTTCTTATTACCATCATTATATAGATAACACATTTCCTACTTATGTCCCTCCAAATTATCTATTAAATATGATTCATTATACATTATATACTTACTAATGTAAAAAAAAAACTACGAAGTTGAGAAACTTTTCTTCGCAACACTAGAAATATATCTGACACGTTGCTTTACCGGCTTATGTATAATAATTATCCTTTTCGATAGATATTACAACGTTTATGTCTATACAATATCCATTGTCTATTAATCTTGCATATCTATATCGAAAGTTACGCAAGGCAGCTGCATGAAAACTGGCGGAGCTGCACCTACTCACTGTAGCTACACCCTGGCCTGAGACCGCACCGTAGCTGGCACATACCACAGAAGACTGGTTTGTTCAGAATAAGGGGGGGGGGGAAGGGGGAGTTATATATCTTGCAGCAAGCCAGATATTTCAGAGTTTGAGCAATGATAGTATCGTAATGTCACGCTGAATGTCAGACCCAAACTCCCTAACATACCCAACAAGCGGCCAAGCACTCTGATGATGTGATGCATGTTACGTTGGCAGTGCTCTAGCGCTGTGTTATTCCTGGAGGAAGCAGTATACAAATTACTGTGCTTCTGAGAGAGTTGTTCGTGATAAATATAGTAAAAATATACTGTACGACCAAAGGGGGAAACACAACCATAAGAACAGGTTTTATAATCAAAGTCGGCGAAAAAAAAGCCTGAACAGCATCCCAAAGCCTTCCAAAATCCGGGCAAAGCTCTCCCTATCTTTATCTCATCCTGTTCTTGACCTTTCTTTCTTTCTTCTTCCAACTCTGCCTCTAGGCTTTCCCGGGGAAAGGAAAGCGTCTTAAAGATTCTCGAAGATAAATTATGGAAACTCGTACTGTATATTGCAACACTAGTCTTACGAATTCTCGACTTACGTCATCACTTTCCCCGTAAAGTTGACCCCGCCCCTTCCCAGGAGGAAGAGGACTCTGCAATCCCCCACTTCCCTCATACAGCTACGAAGACACGAAGTCTAATGATACACAAATAAGTTAACATCGATATCTTGTGAATAATACCGAGACAATAAGAAAGCGAACAATCTTGTGGAATTCACTGTAATCAGATTACTGCTTATCTCTGTTAGATACTGGAAACATTATACGTGCATTAAGAACCTATTCTGTCTCATATAATACAAGAATAGAACACGTTACATCATAATATATTACATATAACAGCGTGGCGTGACACTTGATAGAAGCATTTAAGTGGTATGGAGGAGGATACAGCAAAGGGAACATCAACAAGGCTCAACAACTAGGACAGAACCAGAAATAACGGGTTCTAGCTGGATAAATTTAGGTTTAGGAGAGAAATAGAAAGAAATGATTCTCTAATAGGGTAGTTGATGAGAGGAACGAATTCAGTATATATATCATAAGTGCTGAGAGAACAGGAAGTATTTAAAGATCAGACAAGATTGTGGATGAGGATGAGAAGTGGAATTGGTGGCGGTGCTCATACAAGGACCACCACGAGTAGGCCTATCCCTAGCGGCCTCTTGCAGCAGCTTCCCTCATTTTTTTATGTTCTTATTTATCTTCGTATAGTTTGTTTCCTGTTTCGGAATACCAACGCTATAAACTTAAGTTTATTTGTCTAAGGTAGTGATTCCCAATCTAACCACCTCGGAGGAACCCTTGTAATAATTCTTCATATTCCAAGGAACCCCGATATATATATATATATATATATATATATATATATATATATATATATATATATATATATATATATATATATATATATATATATGTGTGTGTGTGTGTGTGTGTGTGTGTGTGTGTGTGTGTGTGTGTAAAGTGCTTGTGATATATGGTTAAGTATACGAATTATGTATTAAAGTCACTGTCATTTTACTGGCACGTAATCATTTCATGGTTTCTCGCAAACCCTCCGGTGATGGTCCGCAGAACCTCGGGTTGGGAATCATTGGGCTAAGGACAGCGGATATAACTGGTTATTCAACGCAACCCTAAATTTTTATCACTTTGTACCGTCTCCACTTGTTGAGTCATTCAAACCTGTGATGTCACTCTGCAAGCAGAACGAAATTAATGCAATGACGTAATTCTCGGTGTGTGTGTGTGTGTGTGTGTGTGTGTGTGTGTGTGTGTGTGCATTTCTGTAACGATGGTGACGCGTGGATGATACATAAAAAAGTATACACAACAGCATTAATCGAGAAGCAATCAAATATACTTCTTCTGTTACCTTGCTAGGTGCAAGAATTGTACTACTGTTTACTCGTTAGTTTCACCCCACCCCTCCTTCTCGCTTCCCCTCTCCGACCGAGAGACAAGTAGGGTGTCTGTGCAGTCATTCATCAAAATCAAGTGGGTGCGTGGATGTTCTAGTGTAAAAGATTAGCAAATTATTTATTTTATAGGAACAGTTGTCACTACCATAAATGGATCAACACTCGAAGATTTCGCGCTTTTATCTTGATTTTTCTTTTCAACATCGTCTAATTTCTTATGAGTTCATGTGGGTTCACTGTTTTCAAGATTCTAGCAAGTTAACAAGACTTTCATCATCAATTAAAAAAAACAAAAACAAAACATGAGGATCTAACTATGTGATCCTTGAAAATTATCAATGACAAAATGCAGAACTTCTCATTACACGCATCCTTGATACAACATACGTCAACTTCTTGCAACGTGTTCCAGGGTTAGCTCCCTGACTACCAAGTATCTTGTGTAGGACATGCTTTAGTTACATCATGTACGTTTATACACGTGCTAGAAGTGTGATGATTCAGGATCCTCAATGAAGGACACAAATAACGCATTCTATTCGTAACCCACAGTACAGTGTTAAATCAACCGCACTGTTATTCATGACATCCATTCGAGTCACCAACATCTTTAACCTGTGAGCTCACGCCGCTGAAGATTAATAATTTACCAATGAGCAAAAAAAATGGTGTCCTCCCTAACCGAGAGGGTGACATGCAGTGTGTACGTATGTGAACGCATAAGGTCCCTATTTATCTAAAGAGCGAGCCATCATGCGCGGTCACGAATCCAGCTCCTGTGTCCAAAACCATGATGAAATTCTCTCTCTCTCTCTCTCTCTCTCTCTCTCTCTCTCTCTCTCTCTCTCTCTCTCTCTCTCTCCTACCATGATGAAATGTGCAGCAATGATAAATAAACATTAACGAAACCTTCAACACTCCTCCACCTAATCACTGTTGGTCTTAATCAACTAATTTTCCTTTGATGTGTCTCACTGTCACTTTTATTCCAAGGCCCGTATTAACAGAGTAAGTATGTAACTTTTTCCTAGACAAAGTTCCAGTCTTAAAATCCATCTTAATCTCCCAAAATTGGTGTTGCACTTTCTCATGAGCAACTTCAAATTTACTGCTGATGAAATAATGGTTTAAGTAGAAGACCAATTTCAGGATATTAAAATAGATTGTAAGTCTAGAAATTCGTCTAAGAAAAGTTACATACTTAAGAACCTCTTAATACGGGCCCAGCCTCCCTCAAATAGTACTCATGCGCAGTAGAGTACAAAACAATGTCCTAGCATTCCTACCTCAAGGTCACTCACCCAACACACTTATGGCAGAAAAAAATCTATCCCCGGTTTGTCAATGCCATACTTTAGGCTCCCATGAGACCCCCTCGTGCTCGTTGACCTTGACGCCAGCAGAGTACGCAGCAGCAGTATTGGGCACTCGTTGCTAAGTCTCCAGCACTACTACTGCACCACTGATTGAAATGTTACGAGGAATGCCAGACACTGACCCCCCCCCCCCCTCTCTCTCATATGCTGTACTCGTGATTTAAGATACTACTCTCCACAGGCAGAACTTTGAAATTTTATTAACCAATTAGTACACGAGATTTCTTTTTTTCTTTTTCTCTGCATTGAAGTCGTGAACAGTTATGTCATTATTTTGTGGTGGCTTTGAATTTTTGCTGATACAATTGCTCACGAGTACCTATCTATGGTGTGTAATAAACCAGCTCAGTAAATATACAAACAAAACTACTTATCAAACTTCATACACCAGCCAGCCAGCCAGCCAGCCAGTCAGCCAGTCAGCCAAGGTCATCGCAAAGATCTTAGCAACACAGTACTTACCCTCTTGTCGGCTAGCCTTCCTTGAATACGGCTTCGAAACACAAGACCTCCTTGACCCTAACCTTCTTGCCACCATGAAAAAAAAGCATCTCTCCTAGCGCTACTAAGAGCAGTCATTATTCTTAGGATAGTTTGACTATATCATAATGATACAAAACAATCAACAGCAACAAAATATAATGCATGTGATTTTTATAATGATACAATTACGGGGAGGAAGAACGAATTTTTGCGATTTCTATCCAGTTCAAAGACTGGAGGTGGCTGAAGAACAAGTAAACAAGTTTCACAATGATTAATAATTAAGAAAAGGTGCACCAAAAACCAACCAAAGAGTTAACATGGAATCTGCATCATCAAATGGGAGAACACATGAGAACCAGATTCTTTGAAAACAACTCATGTGAAAACAAAGCCTTTCAAAAATACGTTCATATGGTTAAATAAACAAATCCGTACAGTGACCAACCACTCCACCATCAGTACTGTCAGGGATGAGAAATGTTGAACGTACTGATCTTTATCACTGAAAGTTCTTGCACTTGTACAACGTAGAGTGAGTATGAAATGATGTTCTCTCTCTCTCTCTCTCTCTCTCTCTCTCTCTCTCTCTCTCTCTCTCTCTCTCTCTCTCTCTCTCTCTCTCTCAGGTAGTATATAATATGTGATCTAGGAAGGTGACTATATTTTTAATGCACTCCTTTGCATAGCGTTGCGTCAATCATGGTTAACCAATCACTTCGCCTTCAAAATAACTTAAGTTTCAAAACCTGATTATTCATTTATTATCTAGGTTACCTCAATTTGTAGGGCATTTAACTATTCATTGACCTTGGATTTACAATATCAGAGATTTTCTGTTTTCTGGAACGTCTCTTCAGTACGCCTGGGAAATCTGAATTATCCCAATCTGTTGTCATCATCACCATCATTGTGACTATTGCCGGTATGGAAGTACGGACAAGACAACCATGCTGGCAAAGGAGAAGACAGAACCAGCTCAGCCAGGGTCTTTAATTGATCCTGGTCAAAGCTACTAATGACCTTTATTTTTTTTAGTACGTATTTTTAATTGCCTTTGGGCGGTACTTGGGTCACAGTTATCGTATTAGTCAATTTTCCATAGAAGTTTTTTTTCAGTAATGGTGTGAATCACTGACATTAAGAAAACGCCTGAAAACTGTCACTGTTGAAATAGCCGAGATAAGACGCCCAGACTCTCCAGAGGTCTGCGATGCGTCCCCACGAGTTTCCCAACAATAAGGTAGAGGTAATGAGGTGCCTACGTGCTCAAGGTGGACACACCCAGCGCAATGATTTCAAAAGATTTCTATGTCTTCATAATATATGATTAACATTAAAGGGGAAGAAACGTCTTCACCCAAAATATTTCATGATACTGGCCCCCGGTGAACAGTGACATCAAGAATAGCCCCGATGTCACTTGAGTAGCAGTGTTACAGTGAAGTGTGAGCGTTCCACGCGCGCACAGCGGGGAAGAATACAGGGTTCTAATCAGATAGTCGGAAAATCCCCCAAAGAGGATGCATCATCTAGATCACGTGTCGAGATTCACGCGGCTGTTCTCAAGGTCACTTGCATTGACGAGGACACGACTTTTAGGAAGAAAGTATCAACCTGTTTGTAGTTCTTCTGGTGGTATTTTCCCTCACACCTTTGCCGTCTATTACCTACTCATAATAGAGGTGACAACACGGGACAATTCTATGATTTCACGAGTTTCAAGACGAAATAAAAGCACGTGCACGATAACAGGTGAAAACGCCTCGAGTCCCAGCATAAAAACCTCTCACGGTGATAACGGGCTCAGCTACCCCTCCGCGCTGGCCTGACGTACGATATTCACATTCCAAAGGATAAAAGTGCTTCCTTGTAATCATCAACTCATCCTTGCAATGTAATGTTACAATCGGCAGAAAAATGTTACTTTTTTCCCTCCCAGTAAAAATAGACAACGAGATTCGACATTTGCCCTCAGTGTGATACAGCATACGTTTCCTGTTTCACGCCCCAGTAGGGACTCGTACATGACACAGAAGATAGATGAGGAGTAAAAGCATGCATCAAGTGCAACTAAGGATGCGGCAGAAACATAAATGTATATCGCTGAGCTCTCCAAAGCAGCATCTATCCCCAATACAAAAGCAGGTGCAGGTGTCTAAAAGTTAAAGAGTGGGCATAACTTACATGGTGACGGGCCCAGTCCATGTCCTGCTAGCGGAAGCAACAGTAGTTTCCCCACGCATGGTGATAGATGCTAGTTAGGGCAGCTGCTACGTGAATGAATAGTCAGAGGCTACTATCGCTAGAAGAGCAATATCACTCCGACGAGTGCTGCGGCTGCGCGATGACTGGCGACTGAACTCAATGGCGACCAGTAGTGAGCCGAGTGAGGGGGGACAGGAAAAACGGGGTAGTGGTGGGTGGTGGTGGGGGACGAGCTTGGGAGAGGACGTGTGCACTGAGCCACTGACGACAGCATAAGGCAGAGAGGCCCTGTTGAAGGTGGGGCCTCTCATGGGACGACATTTTGCCCTTTAAACTACTACTTAAGAGTAGGAAACTCTTTTCTAGTATAATTAAGACCCGTTATTCTGAAGGAGCACTTAAGAACGATAACAATATTGACCTTTTCTTTCCCTTAACTACAGTAAAGAGGAAAAATATGAAAGCGAAAGGCGACAGGGGAATTCCAAGCTTATGCAATGCAAAACGCTACGTAGATCATTCAAAGAAATATGATTGTCTTCTCAGAATCCGCATCATCGTGCGTTATATGTAAATAAGTATGTTTGATTTTTTGGTTGGATAGTTAACTAGTTAAGTTACATAGACCTCTTATAAAGAATCACAAGTAAATAATAAGACAATTTTAATTTCGGAAGAAGAGATCAGCAGGTGTAGCAAATTTTCTAGTTTTTTTTTTTTTTTATTTCATATGTATTAAAAGACGAGAAGAAATATATCATAAAAGAAAGAAATGGCAAAGTCATGTGTCAAAATTGTAAGGCAAAAGTCATAATTATTATTTTTTAATCTATTGAATAAACGATTTTTTTTCCCCATCAGGGAATAGGAGTGGTTCCTAAACTATAGGATGCGCACCCCCAGAGGGCCGTGAGGAGGACATAAGGGGCGTAAAGGCATCTCGTCAAAAAGCTAAGAAAAGTATCTACCCGTACATATGTGCAGTGTATAATTATATCAGACGTTTGTTTCATTCGTTCCAATAGCAACAAAAATCAGTTTTCCTAAAAAAATATAAAAATAAATAAAGAGAGAGAGAGGGGGGGGGGGCGTATGGGTCTACTGGAAGTAAAAAGGGAACGTCAAGTGAGATATTTTGCGAACAACGACCTCGATACGATCAGTCTCGTAAAAATAGATATTGCTAGAGGCAACACACACACACACATAGTTTGTCTCGCGTGTTGCCCTGTACGGCGCACCATTTCCTGTTGCGTCATTCACCTCCTTCCCCCTTTTAGCGTTCATGCCGGAAAGCAAGATGTTCCCCGCGGCCCTGGTCTGTTTTTCCTGGAATGTTGTGCAACCATGTTCCTGTGCTCAACAACACGAAAAAGTTAAAAATACAAGCAAACAACATTACAAGGGGAGTGTCGGTCTATTGATGTCTGTGGGATAACGGTAGCGGCGTGAGTCAGGTCACGTAAATGTATAGCTAGCTAGGTCTGGCGGTCTGGCGGGGGAGAGTTCACTTGCCACCGGTGAAGAACATTTAGGCGCCGGCTGAGTGCAGGATTTTCCCGTGAGCTGCGTTGTTACGTCTCCACAGGACCAGTTATCGTCTAACACAGTGGTTCTCAAACTTTATAGGCTAACGCCCCCTTGGCTAACAGGTGGATTCCTAGCACACACACAGGCGAACACAAACTTAATATATGTATATATATATATATATATATATATAGATATATAGATATATATATATATATATATATATAGATATATATATAATTATATATATATCTTATTTTTTTTTTTTTCAAATTAAAATCTTTTGGCATCCTCCTATGAATAGGCTGCCACTCTGTCAGACCTTTATTCATCTTTTCTTTTTTTTTATTGTGAACAGTACAAGATTGAAATTAACATGAGGCGCTTACAAACCTGAGCTGAGCTGTTTCCTTTGTTGTTGTCTGGAGGTCAGTCGGATGGCGTCCAACGAAAAACTACTCCTCGTGTGAAGAACTTCTCAGCTACGTCAGGAAGACATCACAGGGAAACTTTGTTGTAGTCCCTGTGATGTCTTTCCTGACGTAGCTGAGAAGTTCTTCACACGAGGAGGAGTTTTTCGTTGGACGCCATTCTTCCGACTGACAGCTGCTTCTGATGCCACCCTACCGCCCCCCTACTGCCCCCTTTCGCCTCACCGCCCCCCAAGATCGTTTCACCGCTCCCAGGGGGGCGGTACCACCCACTTTGAGAACCACTGGTCTAACACAAGTGAATAGGTCTCTCTCTCTCTCTCTCTCTCTCTCTCTCTCTCTCTCTGTGTGTGTGTGTGTGTGTGTGTGTGTATATATATATAGATTTAGATCTATACATATATTTTATATTATAATCTATATGTATATATATATATATATATATATATATATATTATAATGATACAAAAAAAGGCTTGAAACTGTTAAGTGGGGATAGAAGGAAGAATAGAGAATAGGTGGGTGAGGAAGGGAATCATAGTGAGAGGAAGAGTCACTGGGGCTTAAGCATTTTTAAGATGTGTGGAAGTATGGTGAAGATTTGCTAAATGTGGCGCAAGGATATTAGAATCCTTGATGTGGCGTGCATGTAAGTTAGTTAATATTCAAGTTTGTGTCTGTAATCTGACAGCAGCATCAGCTTCTGGGTAGCATGCCACATGCCCATATAGTCACAGTTGGTGTTGACGGACTATGCTAGTAATCGGCCTTGAATCAGTCTCACGGAACAATCACTGATTTGATGCAGTCATACCAGCGGTACCCATGATCCTGCGAAGGTATTCCATGTGTTTATATAAGATTACATAAAATCATTTGGAAGGATTCCTGGTGCTGTTAAGAACGCAAAATCTCGTGTTGTGTTGCGTAAACATGTTACCACGTGCGTCTGAAGAAAGTTGCCAATCCCAAAATTCAATTAATGTTATTTTGGAGAATAGCCTGATTATCACATAATCATTTCAACGATATTTTACATACACCTACCTAATAATAAGTAAATTATATATTCATTTTATTAACATCAATTATTTCTTTCTCCCGTTAAACTGGTAAATATTGGCAAATGACACCATTGACTAATCCTGATGTCTGAGGCCTCCGTCGAAGTAGGGCAAGTAAACTGGAGACAACAGAAAGTCTGACTCCTAATGAAAGCTGTAAGAACCGAATGGTGCTGCCACCTAGACTGAAAACAGTTCGTAGTAGAAAACGTATGAAATTTAAGGCTGTTTGTGTGTTTTTAGGATGAAAACGTGCTGGCGTGGGGAGGCTGTGTCAAGGATTGGCGGGAAGATCTGCTGTGTGTGACATTGCATAATAGAGGCGCTGGGCGAGAGGCTGCATCTACTGTACCGCTACTTAATCAGGAGACAGGTGAGTAAAGGCTTGACACATACAGGAAATGAATGCTAGAGTCAAGTCATAAGAATACTGCCTCCACACAATAGCTATTTGGAGGTAGATACTCAATGATATTGCTATTCTTGTTTTTCTTTCTATGATATCCACTGTAGTATAACATAATAATTAAGCCCCAAAACTTTACCCTCCTCCATCACACTGATGTTCTTCACCTCACCATTATGAAATAATGATGTAATTTTTAGGTGTTTCCTTAGGTTAGGTTAGGTTAATGACCTAGCTGTAGTAGTCTGTGGGGCTAGGTTAGGTTAGGTAAAAAATTGTAATGTTATGTGAAATTGCTTTTCATTTTGCTCATTTTGTGTCCCACTACCCAAAACCCCCAATTCCCAACATGCCCACAAACTTGTTTGGGGGAGTGGGGGCGTTTGGATATATTGTAAAGATTTACCGAAAATACATGTGGGCAATACAGAGCTTTGGTGTGACTTGATTTAAATGTCATTACTTCATTCCTACATAAGTGAAGGGTATGCCATATATGTGTTTATGAATTAATGAGTAGGCATAGTTGATAGGCTTTTATATCTTAATATCCAAAATGTTTTTTGTATTATCGTTATAAAGGGATGTTTGTACTTCTGCAGGACAACAGAATGCCTATAACCTCAACATCTTTACGGCGAAGTACAAGGTTGCCTCAGAAGAGAAAGGTGAGACACTGCAGAATAACTGGGGGACTGGATGAATACTTGAGGCACAGGAGATACTGGGAATGTTATGAAAAGTGCTTAATAGTGAACATTTATTCTCAAAGACTGGCCTGAGGCAAATAGGACTTCTTTTTGTATTTAAATCTGGTGACAAGCCAATCCTCCTTATTAGTTATAGGTGTGTTTTGATTATTTAATTCCTTTGATATGTTTTACAACTTTTTATTCACACACACTTAATGGACCATCTTCATAGGCAAAATATATTTCCTCATCCACTATTTACATTTCAGCACATTTGCCTTTTTTCAAAATATATATTGACGCTGATCTTCCTGCTCTCTTTTTAGATTTGTCATCAGTTCAAATACTACATACCTATCTCATTCTTGATTTCCAGTGTGTGTGCTTTAATCAGGTGATGTTCCTCACACAGATCTCAATGTATTGTTATGAGTTACCAGGAAGGAAGAGAGTGAAGGAGGAGGAAAAGGAGGCTCTAGAGAAGGAAGTGAAGGAGGAGAGGGTGAAGAAAGAAGTAAAGGAGGAGGTGGTGAAGAAAGAAGTAAAGGAAGAGGCAATCAATGGAGAGGTAAGGAATGAGAAAAGACTTTACATACATGAATATTGTACTGTATCAAGGAAAGGAGATGAGAAACCACTTGAAGGATTAGAATATGTAAGGAAGTTTATGGAAGGGCAAGATTAATTTTTTATTAGTTAGTTTATTTATTTATTTGTTTTTTATTAATCAAATTATTTAATTTTAGTATTATTAATACACTATTATTATTATTAGTAGTAGTAGTAGTAGTATTAGTAGTAGTATTAGTATTATTAGTATTATTATTATTATCATTATTATTATTATTATTATCACTTATTATTATTATTATTATTATTATTATTATTATTATTATTATCATCATCATTATCATCAGTTTTACTGAGACCATTATCCTTAAAAGGTCTTAGGAACAGACATTAAGATATTGATAAATACATGTGGACCCAATGTGTGTGTGTGTGTGTGTGTGTGTATATATCGTCACTTCTCCTCATCTTATTTTACAATAAATTTATTATTATTAAAGGAAAGTGTAAAGTGCGTATCTTTTCTCATCACTCTTTATCACCAATCCATCTGTTCCTTCATCTTGCAGAATATCTCTCCAACTGCTCCTAGTAACAGCAATGGTTTATCAGAGTATGAGCTGATGGTTCAGCGCAACATTATAGAAAGACAAAGGATGCTGGAATCTTTGGGAATTCTTAAGGCAAAGGAAGATTTGTTTTCATCTATAAAGGAGTCAAAGAAGAGGCCAGTGTACAGAGGAATCGTTAAGGAGAAGAAAATCTCTGAGCCGTAAGTATTATATGTGCAAGAGAGAAAATAGGGAGGTATAGGCAGGAGGGAAGGAAGCTGGAGAGAATTGGTACATAGAATGGAAGATGGAAAAAGAAACATATTTAGAACAAGGAGAAATACATTGGCAGGGAGGGGTGACGGCTTTTTGTGTTTGAGTGTAAAGAAAAGGAGTGAAAGAAGGAAGGATAGATGATGAAAGAAATGAAGAATAATGGCTACATATTAGTTAACAAACAAAGCACTCTCCATGATTTTTCTTTCTCATATTTCATCAACATAATTTTAATGTTTAGTTTACTTACACAAGTCTTCAGTCTCTCTCTCTCTCTCTCTCTCTCTCTCTCTCTCTCTCTCTCTCTCTCTCTCTCTCTCTCTCTCTCTCTCTCTCTCTCTCTCTCTCCCTCCCTGTCCGTTCTATCAATCAGACAACTGGCCAAAGTCCATTAAAAGTTTCCTCATGCACCCAACATAGCTTCCATCATCAGCAGCATTATTTCCTGTTGCTTTCAGAGTGAGGCGCAGTGTACGGTGCAGTTTACGGCAGCAGAATCTTGCTCCCGATGGCGTGCCTTTGCCCAATGATGGGAAGGTAGCAAAGGCTATGAGGAATGAAGTTGTTTCACGTGAGGAGGAACACCCTAAGCCACCCCCAGGTACAACATGTGCACTCATTTGTCTGTTTGACCAGTTCAGTGTGCTAGTCATTCCTGTTTTCCCAAAGAGATGATTGTAATAATAGTCTCCTGTAGTGTGTTGAAATTATTTGAAATCCATTTCTCTTCCTAAACTAAAGATATTAGCTGAGATCCTAAAGAATTATCTACAAGGCAAAGAATTTTAAGGAAAAGTTACATATATTGACAATCATGGTGTTTGGTGAACTACCATCTGGTGACCCAAGCTTATGTAAGTAAACATTAAAATTACTGCTGATAGGAGAGAAAGGCCACTTAGTTCTGGAAAAATAGGGTAAAGCAATATATGTGTGAAGCACCAAGTGGTTGAACAAGTAAGAGGAGAATATTTATAAAGGGAAAATTACAGGCTTTTTCTTTCCTGGAGGGATCAAGGTGTCAGAGATATACACATCAAGCAATAACCTTCCTGCTGTCCTACAGGACCTGCCCCTCTTGTGGATTACTACAAAGCCCCAAATAAGGAGGACTTTGAAGGCATGCTGAGTGACATAGCCAGCTCTGTTTCTACCTCCTCCACCTTGTCCTCTGGTGATGTGTGGGGTGGAACATTGGAAAGGTGGGTTGTACATCAATAGTGTTATATTTATAAACTCTCTCTCTCTCTCTCTCTCTCTCTCTCTCTCTCTCTCTCTCTCTCTCTCTCTCTCTCTCTCTCTCTCTCTCTCTCTCTCTCTCTCTCTGTTCATGCACTTGGGATGCCAATAAGTCAAGTTGTTCCCACTTTTTTATGCTTGCTTACATACCTCTAGTAAAATTTACTCCTTCAGGTAATGTGTGCTGCCATGATGCAAGAATGGTGTTTGCATGCTGTACCTTCCTTTTGTTATGCCTTCTCTTCTCTGTATCTAACACACATCTGATATATTATTCTGATTTTGTGTGCATTAATCATCCTCCCCTTTCCTTTCAGTGTGGTGATGAAGATGAAGAAGATGTGTGTGAAGGAGGACTGGGTGGTGAAGGTGGTGCCAGACCGCATCTTCTCTGTGCAGTTTCATCCAACTGTAGAGAAGACACTGGTGCTTGTAGGTGGAAAGTGGGGCCAACTGGGTGAGTGGTGATGGTGAAGAAGATTGAAAAGTGTGGAATGGTGTTGGGGGAGTAATGAAGATAGTATAGATAGAATAGTTGAGGAAAGGGCAGTGAAGCATACCAGTATAAACTAATTTTAAAAAAGAAAGGACTGGAGGAGGAACAGAAAGGATTAATGTAAACAAAATAGGGAATTACTTAAAGAGGAATAAAGTCAAATGAATGGAAAATTAATGGTGATGAAAGAATACCCCTTGATTTTTAATTCCTGTTCCATTGATTTAACATAATATTTTGTATATGTGGTAACTCTCACAGCAGTTTTCTTTTGCTCTGTACTGCAGGAATCTTTGATGTGGGGCGGGAAGATGAGAGCAGTGGGGCTTACTGCTTCAACCCACACTCCCGCCCTATCAACTGCCTGTCCGTGGCTGCATGGTCACCCTACCATGTCCACTCCACCAGCTATGATGGATCACTCAGGCAAACAGATCTGGAAGCAGGGATAGTGCAAGAGGTAGGTGAAAGATTAAATGAAAAAATATGATAAGGGAATAATTTGAGTCTATGCTTATGTGTGAGTTTACCTAATTGTTTTTATGTTGTGCAATGAATCCTATGCATTCACGGTCACATGGTTGAGAGATCTGGGCACAGGTATTTTTCATTGTAATTCTTTTGTCTTTATTTTCAAGTGATCAAAATGTATTCATTTAAGGTCATTTTAGGGTGTAAATGAATTATAAACAATAATGTTATGTACTACTTTCATTTGAAAGGAAAAGAATGAGAGAACTGTGACCACTTGAAAAGAAATAAAAAGGGTCGTTGTCTTAAATTGGCTGGTCTGCAGTAAAGCTCACTCCGCCAATAAGTATGTGTGATGTAACTCCTGTGACATGCTCTAGGGAGGCAGAAAGCTTGAATTAACTTTTTAACAGAGAAAAACTGAAGATGATCAGTTCGAGGAGAGGAGCTGATAGACAAAAAAGTTAGCCACTGAAAGGGGGAGAATGACTGGCAAAAATAGTTAGAAGACCTAATTTCAATCTATGAAGTTTGTTTAGTAAGAAGTTGGATTTGTTGAATTTATATTTTTACATGAGTGTCAGGTGAAATCTATGAACAATTTATCCACTATACTTGTGAAGATATGTGATGGCAATCATAACAACACTACAGTACTACAATAAGTGTTTTATTGCATGCTTGAATACCGTAACAAATAAGGATCTAGAAAGTTACATTTATTTTAGTATATCCTACTGTATATGTATATATATATATATCCATTTTCAATCACATTCCCACATGATATTAGTTAACAAACAGCAAGCCATCATCTTGCATTGTTTAATCATCCATCTCTGACCATTGTGTCTTCACACACCTCACTCCTCTGCAGCTGTATGCCCTCACTGATGACCAACGCAACAGTTTCCTCTGCTGGCATTCTCAACAGGACACTCACAACTTCCTGGTTGGTGCAAGTCTAGGAAGAGTCTTGCAGGTAAGAACAAAGTGGAAATGACTTGGAGGTCTCTATGTCATTTTAAAGGAAACTATCTTGTAGTTGATGTTTTTTTCAAAATATTGTCTGTCTATGCATCTGTTCTTTGTTTGGGAGGAATTTCTTTTCACCAATTTTATTATTAACTCAATCCTTCACTTAAACTCTCCCAAACAGGTGGATGCAAGAGTGAGTGGAGGGCTTGTGAAGCAGTATCTGGTGCATCATAGGAAGACTGTCAAGGTAATCAGTGGACATCCCCTTGATGCCCACTACTATGTTACAGGCTCAAATGATGGGTGAGTGTCTGTGATGGGAAAATAAAAAGATTGCCTAAGCACTTACAATTTGTTATCTGCCATTGCTATCTAGAGATTCATCCAATCATGAAACCATTTAAGGATTTTCCAATTACCACATTTTTGCAAAGTTATAGAATTACACATCAATAATGCTCTCAAGGAACATTGAAATTGTTAAGAGCCACAGGATTGGTGAGCAAGTTACCCTCCTTAATCCACTAACTATGCAGTTATATGCACATTTCATGTTTCTTTAATATGAAATCATGCTTTTTATATGTTTTCTCTTTCAGATTGCTTTATCAAGACTTCTGTAATATTGACAACTTTGTTGCATTTGATATTGTACATTTTGGCTTGAAAATTTATCTTTGACAGCAATCACGGCACGTAACACTTTTGTTTCCCCATCAGTTGTATCTTTATACAAGAATCTCTTATATGAGCAATTTAAATGAATCTGTTTGTATCATCATGATTTCCCTGTACTACATTTTTGAGATTACAACTGAAAAGTCTTATGAACATTTCATCATAGCACTATTACTACTGCTGAACTACTCTTCCCACAGGTACGTCTCTCTGTGGGATCTGCGGAAACACAAGGACAACAAACCCCTGGACTCTGTGATACATGGTCGTGCTTTATCTGGCATTGAATTCTCACAAACAGGTGAGAAAAATACAGGGGAATATGTTTTGAATTTATGAACATGTAAATAATTCACCCATAACAATCCTACCTCTCACACATAGGTAATGCTCTCGTCTCTACCTCAATGGATGATTACCTGCGCATCATTACTTGTGACAGGACTGCCCTGACAGGTGTGTGTGTGTGTGTGTTCCTGTGTGTTAATGATATATTCTAGTGTTCATAATGTTAAACAATGTGTATATCTCCCTTATTTTCTTTCCTATCTCTGTCTATTCCTCTGTTGGCTCTCTAATGGAACCTTTCTTTCTTGTCTCTTCCTCCTTGTCCACTATTCTTTCCTTCATCCTTTACTAATTTTTCTTTTAATTCCCTTCCTCCTCCTTACAGTGAAAAGAAAGATCAGACATGACAACCAGACAGGCCGCTGGTTGACCACCTTTAAAGCTCGTTTTGTGCCCACACGAGACGACTTGGTGTTCGTGGGATCCATGATGCAGCCACGCAGGGTTAGTGTGTGTGTATACGTGTATACTACTTAGTTTACCAAGTTATGGTGTGATGCCTAAAGTATTTTTTAACTCAGCATCTAGTTGTATGGGAGGTTTGCGTGGAAATATATTATTGATATAGATCTGTAAATGTTTGCATGCTGTAAATAGCTTGAAGATATGGTATGTACTGTGTTATATGTTGTTGATTAGTTGTGTATCATATGTGTATCTGTCACTATTGGACTAGAGGAATGTATTTTGTAATACTGATATCTTCATTACACGTGTGTTTTTTTTATTCACAGGCATTGTTGTGATAGTATAATCACAGTTCTCCTGTATCTACGTTTCACAACCACCACTACTAACTTTTCTTTTCATAGGTGGAGGTGTGGGGCTGCGATGGTCTCCTCCACCACAATTTCCAAGGCCCACCGGTTACCTCAGTTAGCAGTGTGGTTGCCCTTCATCCATTCCGCCCAGTCCTTGCTGGCTGCAATTCTTCAGGGAAGGTCCATGTATTCATGTGAGTTATCCATAGAGGTGAATAAGTACACAGACATACCTGAAGATCATGTGTACCTGCATTTACTTACATAGTTTTAGCATACAAAAGAAAAGCTATTCATATTTTCAATCTTGGTGTTTCTAGCTTGGCCATATATTTTTAAATGTTTCCTCCATTTTCTACTTTTGTATCAAAGTTCCCCCAGATTTATAGATTTATATGTTAAAAGCCATATTTTTTGTAAATATCTGTATTTTTATGTTATGCTACATGTAAGTACAAGAGTGGTGGCCACACTAGTAAACTGGTAGCCAGAATGGCAAGGTGAATTTTTGTGTTGGTATTATTTTTAAGGATTATATCAAGGAAAGATGAACATTCCAATAAACCATATGAGTATTGTCCACAGATGTATTTTTTTTTATAGTATTGTTGTATATACACTGTGCCTTCTATACATAATACCCATTCATGCTTGCTTCTCCAATAGGGGATATGGTGGCATTGATATGTGCTGTGTTTTAAAATCCCATTAGCTGCTTGTTTGCTACAAGATATTTTTCTTTTTTAGTTTATAAAAGGTTGAATTTCAATGAGCAAAATATGTCTTTTAATTAAAGTGGACAAATTTTATGTATGTCACCCTATGTCTTAAGGAACACATAATAATTCTTTTTAGTTTCATATTTTATTATGTAAAGAAAATCTAAGTTAGATTGTATACCTAATTTATACACTTATACACACAAATGATGAATTAGATAAGTAAATACATAAGATTAAATATTTTAACATTGCATGGTGGCAGTTTGTAGCCATGTAGTACTGTATGGTTCTGCTATATGTAGTTTGTGTGTGTTGTAAAACCCAATTTGGGCTGACAATAACAGGAACTTGTGACTCATTCCTATAGAAAAAACATGTTGCTAATGGCCATCTCTGTCTGAATCATATGTGTAATTTGAGAAATTAGGTGTCCAGGTATGTTCGTGTGGAAAAGTTATTTAAGTGCCACCCCAGCATTGAATTTATTTTATTTATTTATGTTTCATTACACCATATTATGCCATCTTGATCCATCCTCCTCATCAATAAAGTCTGTTGCATTAATAATCTTCCAGCATTATGGCCGAGTTTCTCAAAAGAAAGTGATAGGTACAGCCTATGCTGCAAACAGTCTTCATGCCTGTTCTTGGCAGAGGGAGTGATTTATGTGCCATCAGCTGGCTGACTCAGCCATTGTATTGGTAATTTATTCACATTGAAAATAAAGATAAGCCACACAACACTTGCAATCAGTCATTTTATCCTAAAAAGGTCAAAGGTCATTCATAGTAATTAACATTGCTTAAGGCAGCATTGAAAACACAGGCTCAAAAGTGGTAGTCCGTGGAGAAGGATAAACAAAAACAACCTGTCAGGTCATGATTTATGTCATTTAGGTTTTGTAAAAACAAACTTAAATATTAGCTGCTTCTGATGCCACCCTACCGCCCCATTTCGCCTCACCGCCCCCCAAGATCGTTTCACCGCCCCTAGGGGGGGCGGTACCACCCACTTTGAGAACCACTGCTTTACAGGAATCAGCCGCTAAAAAGGCTTGACCTGTAAACACAAGTCACCTGTACATCAAGCTCAATTGTGATTGGAGAGAGCCAGTCATAAAAACCGTCATTCTTTCATTTTCTGTGGTAGTATTCATAATCCATATACTGCTTCAACCAACCTTTTTCGACCTAAGTGTAATCATTCATAACCTATGAATGAGTAGGTGAATATCAAAGATCATGAATATAGAATGTTGATATTGTGGAGGGGGGGAATTCTATCTGCTAAGTAAATCATTAAGGAATCTCAGTTTTTGGTTTAAGGAAACTGATAGCAGTGATAAGGAACTCAAATTTCCCGCTTTGCAAACACTGATTCACAGAATTTCACGGCGCTTCTTACTGCCTTACTAGTGGGACAATCTGGCAACAATGTATGTGATCAGTGTTTGAGTGAATGGCGTGGTGAGTGGTGGTTGTGGTGTTGTTCCCTTGCTTTAGAACGTTTCTGGTAACTGATCACTGGGAACTAGGGGTTGAACTCTGCACTGAACTCTGGTTAACAAGCGGAAACACACCACACCGGCAAGATGATGGCCTATGCTGACATCGACGAAGGTGAGAGGCTGGCCGGGTGGTGGGCAACGCTCGCCTCCCGCCGCTCAGAGTACCTTCCATTGGTTGTCTCTGCGCTGCTCTTATTGTTATTTTTATGTTTGTCATCTGGCGTGATGAATCTTGTTGCTCGCAAACTGGCCTTCGTATATTTCCAGTATTTTTGATGATTTTGGACATGAAACCCTACTTAACAATTTATAACCTAACCTAGCCTTGTGTTTTCCCTCCCAGAACCGCCTTGAGGATTCTGACGTTAACTTTACATTAGGTAATCTTAACTACTAGCTGGTAGGGCTGGAAAATATGGGGATAACTCAAGCCCCTTCTCCAGAGGTTAATACTTACTTGCCAGGTATAATGAGTTGCAGAATGTCATGCAATATATAGCAGTTTCCGGAAAGTTATTAAAACAACAATAAACAATGTAATAGGTTAGTAGACACAGTATCAAGGAGAGTTGCATGGCCCTGCTGTGATCTTGGTGCTTCAGGTGACTTGGGGTTGCCCTTGAGCCAGGCCTTTTTTCTCTCTGTGCTACAAATCCATCTCCTTATATAGAAGCAGATAGGTAATTGCATTATTTCCAAAAATGTACCCACCCAGGGGGATGGCTAAGATATCCTGTCTCATCCCATCAAGCCAGACACTTCTCTGCCTCTAGTCTTGGCAGGATTAAACACATCATTGGAGATGGAAAAGGGTAATACTATCACAAACAGACAATATCTTTGTAAATGCCATAATCTACAACTTTTCTCTCCAGATATAGCCTATGGGGATGAAGACGGTGATGAGATCTCTCCAGACATCTGGCAGGAAGCTTGCTGGCTGGTGATCTCCTCATACTTTGATGAGAAGGGCCTCGTGAGGCAGCAGCTGGATTCTTTTGATGAATTCATAACAATGACCATCCAGCGAATTGTTGAAGACTCACAGGCCATTGATCTCCAAGCAGAGGCACAGCATACTGGTGGTGAACTGGAAAACCCTGTGAGTACTCATTCACGGTAACTTTGTGTGGGTGTTAGTTATCATTGATATTGTCAGAATCCATGGAAAAATTACCACATTCACTGGATCACTTTATTGTAGACAAAGGATTTGTGTGATTGGAAAAGAATTTAATTAGTGAGTTATCAACCCAACTTATGAGAATATGAATGTTTTTAGTCACCATCATCAAATTTCCTTCACTTATGCTTTAATTTTGCAGCCTCGCCATCTGTTGAAGTTTGAGCAAATCTATCTGAGTAAACCCACCAATTGGGAAAAAGATGGCTACAACTACAACATGATGCCCAATGAGGCCCGGCTGAGGAACCTGACCTATTCCTCCCCACTGTACGTAGATATTGTCAAGACTGTCATCAAGGAAGGAGAGAAGCCTATTGAACACAAGGAAGAAAAAATTTACATTGGTCAGTACAAGTTGCCTGTATACTCATAAGTCTTATTGACCACTGCTTGAAATTACAGTCAAGTATGACTATAATGAAAACTTTAGCATGGTACTGTACAGAGAATTTTAGCTTTTATTATTTTTTATTGACTATTAGGTAAAATTCCAATCATGCTGCGGTCTACCTACTGTCTGCTGAGTGGTCTGACTGACCGTGACCTGCATGAAGTAAACGAGTGTCCCCTTGATCCTGGTGGTTACTTCATCATCAATGGCTCAGAAAAGGTCTGTTCCTCCATAACCCCTAAAGGCTGGGTGGCACCAATCGCTGCTCGGATCACTGCTCATCTTGCATTTTGATATGTATTATATTTTTTCCTCCTTCTCCAAATGAGTCAGAACTTGTCCTGAGTACTTTTAGCAGTTAATTAATGTCTTTTTTTTCATCATTCCATATCATAAACAATGATTTATGATTAGTCTTTCTTATTTACTGCAGTGGCATATTAGTTTACATTCTCCTGACATTCATAAAAAAAGGAAAGAAAAAATGATCAGACAATCTTTCCCATTTGAACAAGGAAACACAATTTTGTTATAGAAAGACAATGGGAAATCTGCTGATCCTCAATGACTCTTATTGCAATGTTCTTTGGTGTGAAAACTAATGACTAATTTCTTCTTACAGGTGCTTATTGCTCAGGAGAAAATGGCCACTAACACTGTGTATGTGTTCAGCATGAAGGATGGCAAATATGCTTACAAATGTGAAATCCGTTCCTGCATTGAACATTCAGCTCGACCAGTGTCAACTTTATGGATCAACATGATGGCAAGAGGAGGAAGTGTAAGTATTTATATGTTTTTGTCTACCCTATGGTTCTGAAGGTATATGGAGTTGGAGGCAGGTTGCTTAAAGGAGTGTATTGTTATGTGTCAGTGATACTAAAAAACTTGGTGTTTTCAGAGTGCCAAGAAGTCTGCTATTGGCCAGCGAATCATTGGTGTCCTGCCGTATGTCAAGCAAGAAATTCCAGTAATGATTGTGTTCCGTGCCCTGGGCTTTGTGGCCGACAGGGACATTCTCGAACATATCATATATGACTTTGATGATCCAGAAATGATGGAAATGGTATATTGTCTTGAAATTCTGTTATTTCAAAAATACTTTTCCTCTGTATTATTTCTTTAAGCTGAAGCATGTTACCTTATCGTAGGTTTGTGTTGTGTATCTATATATTGTTATCAACCTTGTCAATTTTCATCTTTATAATTGCATAACAAAGTATAGCAAATGCAAAATAAACAAATGTTTATATTTTCAGGTAAAACCATCACTTGATGAAGCTTTTGTGATTCAGGAGCAAAATGTTGCCCTGAATTTCATTGGAGGGAGAGGAGCTCGGCCTGGTGTGACAAAAGAAAAGCGTATCAAATATGCAAGGGAGATTTTGCAGAAAGAAATGTTGCCTCATGTTGGTGTTTCTGACTTCTGTGAAACTAAAAAAGCCTACTTCTTGGGCTACATGGTACACAGACTCCTACTGGCAGCACTGGGTCGGCGGGAGCTGGATGACCGTGATCACTATGGCAACAAAAGGCTGGATCTTGCAGGGCCTCTTATGGCATTGCTCTTCAGAGGGTCAGTAGAATGATCTTTGTGCTAATGTTGTACATGAGTTTAGTTTTAAATTGAAGGATTTATTGTTAATGGAATTTGGCTCAATAGTATAGAGTATCAAGGATCATCAAAGTAGACAAGGATTATTTTGCTGAGACCATTTAGTTCTGCTATAGCTACTATGCCTTTCATCACAATCTCATTATGGCCTGATTCTTCATGTTGATTAAACACAGTCCTGGAGGATTTAAACTTGTTTTGATTTAAGGTCTATGGTAGAGATGTGTTCATGTTTGAGTATAATCTTGAGTCTTCATGTTGAAATTATTCAAAATTTTATCTAAACTTGCTGGAGAAATAATAGGTGTAAGGAGAAATTTTGATTTGCATAGTGTTATGTATCTTACTACACTCTGCTATTATTTTCTTTTCTCTTTCTACTGATATGCTTAGAAATGATGTTGATGATAATTGTCATGGTGATGGTAGCTAGCTTTATTTTTATATTTATATTTGTACTAATAAATTGGTAAATTTTCAGATTATTTAAAAATCTAATGAAAGAAGTGCGAATGCATGCACAAAAGCTGCTAGATAAAGGTCAAGAGTATGGTCTTGATGCTGCAGTGAAGCCCAAACTGATCACTGATGGCCTTAAGTACTCTTTGGCTACTGGAAACTGGGGAGACCAGAAGAAGGCACATCAGGCCAGGGCTGGTGTATCTCAGGTCAGTATTTTGTTACAACAAACTTGATGCTTTTATGGACTTACAGAGCTCACACATTTTTATTTTGTTAGAACAAGGAGATAATTTTGCTATATTCAAAAGGTTACTGTCCTGTAATGTTGAAGTATGTTCGGACTCTCTCTCTCTCTCTCTCTCTCTCTCTCTCTCTCTCTCTCTCTCTCTCTCTCTCTCTCTCTCTCTCTCTCTCTCGGGCAAACATTTCATCAAGCCATTATCCGTAGGTGTTGAACCGCTTGACATTTGCTTC
The DNA here is from genome assembly GCA_020233015.1 of Callinectes sapidus. Classification (NCBI taxonomy): domain Eukaryota; kingdom Metazoa; phylum Arthropoda; class Malacostraca; order Decapoda; family Portunidae; genus Callinectes; species Callinectes sapidus. Next base: position 3,695,691 of record CM035202.1, on the reverse strand, counting down.
CACACTGTCTCACCTGCGTCGCGTCAACTCTCCTATTGGACGAGACGGCAAACTGGCAAAGCCTCGTCAGTTGCACAATTCCCTGTGGGGAATGATTTGCCCTGCTGAGACTCCTGAAGGAGCTGCTGTTGGCCTGGTGAAGAATCTGGCCCTCATGTCCTACATCTCTGTAGGATCTCAGCCTGCCCCCATCCTGGAATTCTTGGAGGAGTGGTCCATGGAAAACTTAGAGGAAATTGCTCCATCTTCTATAGAAGAGTAAGTTGAATTGTAGTTATGATTTTAATATTATTGCTGATGATGTCACAGCAATAATAAATGACTGACCAATCAATCACTAATCCTTTTCTGCTGTGAACATCATTTCCAACTTGTGTAAGCCAGACTCAAATGTGTTTTCTGATATGATGAATCTGGAATCCTAATTTGAACCAGACCCAACCTGTATGTTAGCTGAGCTAGCTTTGTACTTTACTGTAAATGTGATTCAAAATAAGTGTTACATATATGCATCTTATTCATCACTACAGATTCATACAGTATGGCTGAAATAATGCATCTCTTTGTACAGAATATACTTAAGTTTGCAAATTTATTGCTAATTATGAAATCCATTTCTGTTCAGTGCTACAAAAATCTTTGTGAATGGGTGCTGGGTTGGCATCCATCGTGATGCAGAGCAGCTCATGATGACGCTGAGAAAGCTGAGGCGACAGATGGACATCATTGTGTCTGAGGTGAGTGTGTGTCGCCAGTGAATTGAGCTGTGTGTGATTTTAATTTAAGGAAGTCTTATGTTCAATAGCATTAAAGGTTATTATACTCAAAATTCATAAATAGATTAAACAATAAAGATTGGCTATTACTGGTAAGGCTGGATTGGCTATTGCTAAGACTCATTCCAATTGTGTGCCATCTACCAATATGCCTGGGTATTTCCTCAACTCACACCATTTATTTTATTAAATAGAATAGCCAATTTTCATGGTAAATAGGGATTTCTCATGTAGTAAAGATAGTTACCTTCCGATGAAACATATAAGTGAATGTGTGGGGATTGTGCATGTGAGCACTATATCACTGCTATCCCTTTTTTGTGGGTCATATAAATTTAGTGTTTAAGTAAAGACTTGATAAGTACTGCAGAGGATTTGTAGACATTCCATAGAAAAATAGACTGCACCATCTATCAGGTTTTATATAGGTTGATACAGCCTGCTTTGCTGAGATGTATGGAGATCAATACCTTCAAGCTCCCTGTCATAAAAGGAACATGATCATTGTTTACGATACCAGTAAATGAAGATTGTGACCTCCACAGGTGTGCATGGTGAGAGACATCAGGGACAGAGAGATTCGTATCTACACGGATGCTGGACGAATCTGTCGCCCTCTGTTGGTTGTAGAGAATGGAAAGCTGCTGCTCAAGAAAAGACACATAGATTTACTCAAGGAGAGAGAATACAACAACTTCAGGTATAGTATCTGTAATTAGTCTGATTATAAATTTCTTTACTAAATATTTGTAATCATTGAGGCATCATCATTATTTGATATTTATGCTTCTTTGTGGATTTGTAGGATTTAAATTTGTCTTACATATGCAGTAATACAAAATAAAGTAGGAAGATTTGAAGAAATAAAAAGAAGTTTGTTTCATTTCGTTTCACTGGACAATTTGGTTTCAGTTGGCAAGATTTGGTAGCAAGTGGTGTGGTTGAATACATTGATTGCTCAGAAGAGGAAACTATCATGATAGCCATGTCACTTGAAGATCTGGGATCCGAGGAAGAGAAGACTTATTGTAACACTTACACTCACTGTGAGATCCATCCAGCAATGGTACTGGGTGTGTGTGCCTCCATCATCCCCTTCCCTGATCACAACCAATCACCTCGTAATACTTACCAGGTATGACTCTTTGTCTTTCTCTCAATAAACTAATAATAATGCATTATACATGCTTGCAGCCTAGTTTAAACTGCTAGTTGCAATGTGCTTTCTTTAATGTTGCCTCGTTTACAGAGTGCTATGGGTAAGCAAGCCATGGGTGTGTACATAACGAACTTCCACGTCAGGATGGACACCCTTGCCCATGTGCTCTTCTATCCTCAGAAGCCACTCGTTACTACCAGATCAATGGAATATCTTCGTTTCAGAGAGCTACCAGCAGGTAATGTCATGAATCTGAGGTGGAAGAAACTTGAACTGTAAAATTTTCTTGAATATTATTTATTTTATTTGTGATCATGGCTGAAATGTACTACTTGCATATACTCTACTCTCTTCCACCTGGGTGGTCTGTCAGAATGTGTCCGAATACTTGAATTACTTTAATTGGTATCATAACTTGTATCATTTGATGAGAGAATGTTAGATGTTAGTTGGATTCAACAATACAAGAAGGTGAGTGACCCAAAGTCCCAACATTCATAACCACTTGCTTGATAGATCTTCCACACAGTTGAAAAACATGAGTAATATGTGTGCTATGTGAAATATGTACATAGATATAAAACAGTAATTGGCGGTAGGTTTATTACAGTTTTGAATTCATTGACATTCTACTTGATCAGTCATGTACAAAGAGGCAGAGTCTATTTAGTGTATTTTGTCCTTATAAATGTGACTGCTAAAGACACCGTTACATGTACTTCTGAATTTCACAACTTTAGGGATCAACTCTATTGTTGGCATCGCTTGCTACACTGGCTACAACCAGGAAGATTCTGTCATTATGAACCTCTCTGCTGTGGAGAGAGGATTCTTCAGGTCCTGCTTCTATCGCTCCTACAAAGATGCTGAGACAAGACGCTCTGGGATGCAGGAAGAGGTATGCAAATCCATCTCTCTCTCTCAACATAATTCATTAACATGTTACGAGTATATCCCAGTTCTATGTGGTTGTAGGAAATTACATTGTATTCCCATAGGTCATTGAAGAAATTAAATTAGGTTGAAGATTTATATTATTTTCTTTGTTATATTCTGAACCTTCAAAAATTATGTTTAAAGGTAAATTTGTTGTTTACTATTGATCTTTCATGAATTATATCATGATCCTGTGCTGATGAGATCTACATTTCACAACAGCTATTTGAGAAACCAACAAGAGACACCTGTCAAGGAATGCGTCATGCTATTTATGACAAACTGGATGAGGACGGCATCATTTCCCCCGGCATGCGTGTGTCTGGGGACGATGTGATCATTGGCAAGACTATCACACTGCCAGAAAGTGAAGATGAGCTTGAGGGACAGTCTAGACGATTCAGCAAGAGAGATGCAAGCGTTTTCCTGAGAGGATCAGAAACTGGTATTGTAGACCAAGTAAGTGTTTATATGTGTGTGTGTGTGTTTGTGAAACTCATCTTACAAAAAAATGTGAATGCTAATAATGACAAACTTTTTATGTTTTGGTAGGAACAGATGAACTGTTATGGTAATTTCAATATAATTCATTGTCTTTCAGGTCATGTTGACAGTTAATATGGATGGAGATCGCTTCACCAAAATCCGAGTGAGATCAGTTAGGATACCACAGATTGGCGATAAGTTTGCTTCCCGTCACGGCCAGAAGGGTACATGTGGGATTCAGTACAGAGTTGAGGTAAGCTCTCTGGATTTAACATAATTATACCGTAAGAGTGCCCTGTGTCACTTTGATTTTGGGCATAATGTACACTCTATGCACAACACACTCGTTCTTTTGGGCATTTTCCAAAAATCATTGTACAGTTACTTGACATCTTCCTAATCCCTCAGCCTCATAGATGGCTGGGTACTACACCAAAAGCTAACCAACAATGTTTTCAGGGATCTATAAAAGCTGATGTTCATGACCGGGGAAGTGATTGTGTATATGCATGGTATTTGGAGTTTCTTGAATGCAGAAACAGAGTATGCTATAGTAAGGAAAAGTTACTGTAAAGATTTGATTATACCTTCCTTTTAATATTTTTTATTAATCCACTTTATTTATATATTGGTATTTTAATCAATTTATTTGTTCTCCTTTCCCTTTAGGATATGCCTTTCACAGTTGAAGGAATTACTCCAGACATCATCATTAACCCTCATGCCATTCCATCTCGTATGACAATTGGTCACTTGATTGAGGCATTGCAAGGTAAACTTGGTGCAAATAAGGGTGAGATTGGCGATGCTACACCGTTCAATGATGCTGTCAATGTGTCAAAGATCTCTAATCTACTGCAAGAATATGGCTATCACTTAAGAGGAAATGAGGTACGTAATTGAAAATGTGTATAGTTGCCCTATATCTTGAATATTAGTATTAATGAACTTTCTTTATGAGGCAGTACTTTTATTAGATAATGTTTGCTTTCAGATCATGTATTGTGGGCACACAGGACGGAAAATGAATGCCCAGATTTTCTTAACTCCTACCTACTACCAGCGTCTGAAGCATATGGTGGATGACAAGATTCATTCCCGAGCTCGAGGTCCAGTGCAGATTCTTGTGAGGCAACCCATGGAAGGTCGTGCTAGGTATACTAAAAATATCTGTGCAAGTTCGATTTGCTTTATTAGATGTGCAATTTGGAGAGCTATGACTAGCAATGATTGAGATGTGGATAGATTGATGGCTTTTGAGTTTTAGTTTGTTATAATGTCAGGGTGCATCAAGATTAGTAGACACACACACACAAATGGTTTCACTGGTAAATGATTTTGTACTTAAATCATACTTTTCTTTATTCAAGGGAGGGTGGTCTGCGGTTTGGAGAGATGGAGCGAGATTGCCAGATAGCTCATGGTGCAGCACAGTTCCTGAGAGAGCGACTGTTTGAAGTCAGTGATCCATACTCAGTGCACGTCTGCAACCTGTGTGGCCTAATGTGTATTGCTAACCTCAGAAACAACACCTTTGAATGCAAAGGTTGCCGAAATAAGACTCAGGTAAGTTGATGTTGTATAGAAATCTTATTTTCATTTATGTTAATGCTAAAGAGGAGTGATTAAAAGCTTAAATAAATTTTCAGTTTAAAAATTTTCTAAATTTTCTTACAGATCTCACAGGTGCGTCTCCCATATGCATGCAAGTTGCTATTCCAAGAGCTGATGTCAATGAATATTGCTCCAAGACTGATGGTGACAAAGTAATTCAATCTCATTGCACATGGTAACATTTATATTTAAGGCTCAAACCCACAGTTTTTGCTTTCTAAATATTTTGTGTAAGTTTTATGAGTGACTGGTTAGATAGTTACTTACATTTTTACACAATTTACTTCAGTCAAAAAATATACACGTATATATGAAAAAAAAAAAAAAAAAAAATTAGGCTAATGGTATTTATCAAACTTGAAAAGAAAAATGGTCTTCAGTTTCTTAGTGACATAATTCGTAATAAAGTTGTATTTTCTTAAACTATAAGTAAAAATATGTACTATATGTCAACAAAATAAATATATTTTTATTATTCATAGGTTTTTTATTTCAAATTATAAAATTTAATTAAACAAAAATTATATATATATATATATATATATATATATATATATATATATATATATATATAGAGAGAGAGAGAGAGAGAGAGAGAGATCTAAGGAGTGTTGGCATGGTAAAGCCAGCAGAAAATACAGAGTTGCAGTTTATCCAGGTATGAGAGTGTAATGAGTGGAAACCTTCCCTACATGTGAAGCGTATGTTATATTACAGCCTACTTCATCCGTGAATGTTGTACAAATTCAGTAGCGAAATAAGAAAAACTGGCGTGTAGGACTCAAAATACTTAACTTCGTATATAAGCTGCCGTATATAAAGGTAAGCTGTTAAATTTTTTGATTAGGATGTCCAATATAGGTACAGTAGGTACCTACATAGCTGAGAGCAAGCTGTGTGAGTGTCACTGAAGATGCGGAGTTATATTTAGAAAATTGTGCCCTTGATAGATGGAGAATTTGAATTCTAGATGTACTAAATAACAATAAGGAGTTTTCCCCCTAGGAAAGAAAATGAACGTATAAAAGAAGGAAAAAAAAAAAAAAAAAATCTTACCAAGGAATAAAACCATCAATACACTAGGATGTTACGTTAAACTTGACAGTGTTATAAGAGGAGAGAAGGAGGTGCAGCAGGCAGGCGTGGGCAGCCGCCGGAACTGTGTGTGCAAACAATAGGTAAACATTGATCCAGGCACATTAATTAATTAAACAACACATTTAATCAATTGCCGTAAATTTTAATAAGATATCCGATACCACTCCAAGTAAAAAAAGAACAACTAGAGTTTGTAGGGTTTAAGTCCTTTACACTTGATTAATTCGATCGTGTTAATGCGCCGCACCTCGAGTACCTACCAAGACACTATTACACTGCAACACATCAACACTCTTCAGTAAAACTTGTTACGATTTCATATTAATGTTTCAGAAATAAAGATATTTTTTTCTCTAATTTTCCATGTAATAAGTGTGTGGAAGACTGTATAATAATAGTGTTGTGTGTGATTGGATCCTGTGTGTCTGTGACCTTATAGTTGACAGGGAGGAAAACACGGTGCGCCGCCCTGCAGCCTCACGCCTCATGTCCTGGCCCACGTAGGCCTATCCAGGGGTGGGAGGCCTCACTCATACTGCCGCCAAGGTGAGGGAGACACACACACTACTGCTGAGGCGAGAGGGAGTGAAGGAAGGGTGGCAATCAGGTGTAATGAGGAAGACTGCGGTGGTGAGCAGCCATGGGTCGTGTTACCTCATTAATGGGCGTTATTGAAGGGAAGGTGTTGTGGTGCTGTGTTGCCGCTTTATCGGGCTGTGAATGGTGAATTACTGTCTTGGGGTCACGTGTGGTGAGTGGCATCATGGGGTCACGGGTGTTGTAGCAGTACTATAGGGTGCCAGGTGTTACAGTGGCCTCAATGGGTTTCTGGTGTTAATTTGGTGTTGTGCGGTTACAGGCGTTAAATTGGTGTCATAGGATCACTGGTGTTGAATGAACATAATGAATTTCCAAGTGTCAAATTGGTGAGGTTTCTAAGTAAAACTGATCGTCATTAATTGGCATTGTAGTGTCTGTTACTGGTGGTATTGCCGTTTGAGTAACTATGACCCTTTGCAAGGTCCACATGACACTGTGGGGAACATTTGTTGTCCCATTTTACCCTGTTGGAAATTATTAATTGTTTACTCAAAGGGGTGTCAAGGGGGGGTCGGCAAGGATCTGGTGGTTAGGTTAGGTTAGGTTAGCTTAATTTTAGGTTTGTTTACCATGGTGGGATTTTAGTAGATTAAGAAGAATTTTAACCAAGCTAAACTTTTGATTGAAACTAAATTCACTGTTATTTAGTGGTTGACATGATATAATAGTGATTAGGCCCAATATTATGGCAAAAGGGGAGTTGAATTTTCATACCATATTTTGAGCTGCCCAACATAGTGGCTTATAAACTTACCGTTACCAATACTGATCAGTTATCCTTAAGACGCCGGTGAGGAAGGTTGTATACCGCAAGTGCTCTGAGTGTGCCCCACTTTTGTCCCTCATTGCACTTTACTCTAATGTATCCAATGTTGTTATATTATGGGTTCAAGCAAGGATTTAACACTGGAAACTATTGCACAGATCAAGCCTTGAAGAAAATTCCAGGACAACTAAACCAGTTCCTTAAGTCAGGGAACCACTATAGTACGTTTCTTGAAAGTTGCTCTAGCAAAGATTCTTTCCTCTGGTAAACATTTAAAGAACAAATCTTTATACGTGTGTGTTACATTTTTTGGTAGTAAACAAGTGAATTTTGGACATCATTGCCTTGTATTTTATTTGTTGTGATTAGACGAGGTTGTTGAAGTAGATGTGTGGTGATGTGAATGTGTGTTGGCAGAGGATAACCACACTACCGCACATGAAGACCCACACTGCATCCCAGCTTTGGTTGTCTTTCCTTGTGTGCAGCTGAGCATGAAGGAAACAGGATCAGCTGCAAGTCTAAAAGCTGCTCAAGAAGCAGCTGCAAAGGTAAATTAATTGGAATCTCTCTCTCTCTCTCTCTCTCTCTCTCTCTCTCTCTCTCTCTCTCTCTCATGTACACTTATCCTAAAAATTCCTGATTTTAATGAATCATAAGTAGTGAATTACAAGTCAACAAATATAATATTTATATTATTCAGATTGCAATACAGAATTGTCATAACTGTGTAGTGTGTTTTGATATCTTGTCAGGGTCAGAGAGGAGGGTGATGAGTTGTATGTGGAGGCCTGCTAAGGGTCCATGTTGGGCTTTTTGTACAGGAAGTGTGATGATGTGTGGCTGCATTGATGGGAATGCTCTTGACAGAATGTTAGATGTAAGAATTTGCAAAGCAGGAAAACCTTGTCAGGTGCAGCAGCCTGCCTTGCTAAAAAGAGAGAGGAAGCAAGGAGCATGGCCTGTAGATCAGCTACACCTACAGCAATACCCATGCAGAATGAGTGAATGAATGTAGTGAGATACCTACAGGATAGGCAGGTTAACTAACAAATTATTGCTATAACTAACAAATATTTCCTTACAGGTTAATGCCATGTTGGTTGCTTCAGGTCAGCTTAAGCTCTCAGAGCTTAACAAGAACAGAACAAAGAATAACAAATCAAATGATCTCTTTATTGAAGAGGTCGTCATCAATGATGCCCCCATGAGTGCCAGAAATTTTCTTACCCGCTCCTCTACGCAAGAGGAGATTAGTAAGGTAAGTGTCTCTATCTATTCAGAATTAACCACATGGCTGTGACATCATGGCAGAAATGTTTGTATATCTGTTGTCATGTTGGTAGGGGTCCCATCACAGTTTTTACCCACTCAGTCAGAACCACATGTTTGTTCAGATGTCTGGCGCAGCAGTGTCAACTCGAGGCCGGTACATGAATCAAGAGGAACGGAAGAATCCTAGCAAAAATCCAAGTGACCGTCCTCTTTACCTTCATATCCAGGCTGTCAACCAGCAAGATGTCAAAGGTATGGCTGATATATTGGTTAAACTCAATCACAAATTGATTAGGTGAGGACATCTCTTTAGAAAAATTAGCTCAGTTGGATTTATTGTTTTGTGGAACAGAAAATGAGTTCTTAGTTAAAGTTTTAGGTTTTCATCATTAGTGTACTACTCAGCCTGTGTGTCTCCATTCGGAATTGAAACAATAAGATTAATTCCCTTAAGAACTACATTCTCTCTCTCTCTCTCTCTCTCTCTCTCTCGAAGAGGGTAATGGTTGGTGGTTGTGGGTCTGTTTTTGATCAGGCCTTGGTGAAAATATGCATCTATATGTATCTCTGTCTTGGTGTCTGTAATGATTGAATTAGTCTCAACATCATTACCACTGTTTGACATTTGACAATGTAAGCCTCCATGATAAGCCACTTACCATGAAGAAAATCTGAAAATTCCACTTGAAAAAGGCAATGGGATAGGATAAGTCTATATTTTGCTATATTTGGAATTAAGCTGAATTATAATATTGTCATCAGTAACTTTTCTACAACAGGGATTTATTGGATTATATTAAGAAATTAAAAACAACTTTTGTAATTTCTCAGTTGCGGTTGGTCGTATCACACACATCATTATGGAGCACAGTCACCGCAAGGGCCATGGCATGCAGCGGCCAAGAGGACCCAGACCCAACCCTGCTCCTGGTCTGATGGGACCCAGACCTGGCAGTGGTCCTAGAGGGCCACGACCTCTAGTATTCCGACCACCACGACCAGACATGTCTGCTCCTCCTCCCCCCTCCCAGGCTCAGCCTCCTCCTCCAGTAACTAATGTAAGTGATATGTCCTGTAGGGACTAACTTAACTAGATGCTTTAGGTCATGAGATGAATTATATTTTGACACATGTTAATGAAGGAGTCATCTTAGTTTTCAGATTTTTGTAAGATGTTTTCAATGTTTCAGATATTCAGAGAGAAAGTATTCCTACCTGTAAATATTGGTCTGAATCCTACTGACATTCAAGCACGCCTTATTGGGGAGAGTGGTATGAACCTGCGCTACATTCAGGAGGAAACTGGAGTGGCCATCTCCATACGTGGTATTGGTTCCGGATACCACGAGAGTGGTACTGGTCAGGAAGCCCAAGATCCCCTTCATTTCTACCTTGAGTAAGTATATAAAGGTCATATATGTATATTGAAGTGTATTTTTATTTACTTAATGTGAATAGGGACTGCCATGTGTAGTACTGATATGTTCTTGTAGCTTCCCTTGTTTTTAAAAATGTATAATTATTTGTTTGCTTTACCAAAGTCATACCATGTTCAACTGCAGACCTGGTGTGTAGATTAGTATTTTTTGTTATTTGTGGATTTATTTATTGATTTATTTTTCAGACATGACAACCAGGATCAGTTTAACCAGGCTAAAGATCTGGTTGTTAACTTGGCACAGACAGTGATTTCTGAAGTACAGCAGGAGCTACAGCAGCAGCAGCAGCAGCAACAACAACAGCAGCAGCAGCAACAGCATCAACAGTTACAACACCAGCAACTTCAGCAACCAGCTCCTCTCTTCACACAGCCTCCACCTCAGCAGCCTGATGTGGCCTTAGGTGATTGTCATATACTTCATCTTTAAAGAAAATTGACTAGTTGAAAATCTGAAAATTTTAAAAAATCATCTCATAGCATCTTGAGGTCTTGTACTTTACAATGCATGCATGGTAATTTGTCATCCACATTTAAATGCTCATTTAAATGTCCCTGCTCACATTCAGTTGCTTAATCAAGGTCATTGTTGGTGGGAGATTATTTAAAAAAATATTTATTTAAGAAATAAATAAATGAAACTAAGAAAGTTTACAAGAAATCTGTAAGTCTGGTTAGTGGCTATTATTAGTTTGTGTTAAAATTCTTTGGTGTGAAAAATCATGGGTATATTTCATTGTTAAAAAGTAAGACCAAATGTTTTAACAAATATCAGAGTTATATTGATTGAAACTTTATTTATTGCAGCAGGTGGAGGCAGTATTGGTCAGCCTCACTTGGCTCCCGTACAGGTGGCTCCTCACCAGCTTACAGCTCCACCAGCTCCACCACCACAGATGGTTCATTCACAGATGGTTCCACCTCAGGTACCTCCCCATTCACAAATTGTGCCTCCTCATGTTGGCCATCCTCAAATTCCTCCAACCCAGGTGCCCATGCCAGGGCAGGTGGGAGGGCCACAGGTTAGTGCCAATGTGATGCACACTGTGCTGGCACCTCATCTACAGCCTGGTGGAGCACCTGTGTCCCAGGAGGTCATACCACAGCAAGAGGTGATACAAGCTACTGTAGTGTCTCTGCCACAGCAGGTTGTACACCTGACAGCTCCCCCTGTAGTGTCAAGTACAACAGCTGTAGCCAATCAGCAATTAGTGCATACGTCATCTGGCACGCAGCTGGTAACTCTACCACCCGGGACACAAATAATCAACATGCCCGATGGCCCTCGACTGGTGGCTCTAGCTGGCGGTACCCAGGTAGCTCCTCCAGTACCTGCTGGACACCAGACTCATCCGGCTCCCATGCATGATCCCCAAGGCGTGCCAAACCCTCTGGTCCAACAGCAGCCTGTACCCCAGTCTATGGCTGTTTCAGGGGGCACTAACCAACTCACTATAAACCAGACTTCAATCCTTAGTGAGGGAGGAGCACCTCCATCCAATCTAGCCAGGCCCTTAGGAGCCACAAGTTCATATTCAGCACCATCTTTGGTAAACACTGTCAGTACATCCAGTCCCTTAACTAATGCCACTCCACATGGTGCTCCAGATGCGCAGTTCCCACCAAATGTCAATGCCAGCATTCCTCCCCCAAGTACCACCATGCCTTTAGGCATGCCTCCTCCAGCTGCCCTTGGAATGCCACCTGCTGTCACTGCTAATGCAGGAACAGTTTCCTTTGTGCTCACCCCAGGAGTGAACACCATGACCACTACCTCAGGGGTGGGCCTCCTTATGCCTCAAGATCCAACTGTTGCCTCAGGCCAGATGCATGTAACACAACCTGTTGTGGTGACTGGAGTGATGCCAAGCTTACAGCAGCAACCCCAGCAGCAGCCACACCATCCAGTGTCCCAGACAGGTGCACCATCATCCTTCCTGGGTCCTGTGCCTCCTCAACCATTGGGTCATTCAGGATACTCAGCCTCCCAACCTCCTGTGGAGCAACCTGTTAGTTCAGCCTATTTAACTTCAGACCATGGCTACAATGGCCCTCCAATCACCAGCAATGCTACTCATCACTACAGTCAAGTGCCACCCCAACAACAACAGCGGCCAGTGGGTGTTGCCTATGCCCCTGTGGGCATGGCAGGAAGTGGAGAAGCGGCCCCACATGGCCGGATAGAGTTTCAGACTGGTGGGGCCCCTGGAGTTATGGGCAACCCTGTGCCTCTCAGCAACCTGCCACCTCGTCATCAGGTAAGCTCCTGCAGTTTACAAAGATAGGCATTGACTAAACCAGTGATGCTCAATATTTTTTGAGTGATGAGGACCTCATATTGCCTTTCATGTGCTTTATTGATAGTTGGTGTTAGCCTAACTAGATACACAAGATACTAATTACCCTGCCGTGTTAATAATCGGTGTTAGCCCAACTAGATGTACAAGTTACTAATTACCCTGCAATGTTAATAGTCACTGTTAGCCTAACTAGATGTACAAGATACTAATTACTCTACTTATCATTATAGGGACAGAAACCTGAGCAGCAGCAGCACCAGCCTCTCCACCCACCTTCCACCCACTATAGCAACCAGCCAAACCACCAGGAATTGCGACCTGTGTCTTTGGAACAGCAGTGGCAGCAGTTTCAACAGCAAGTGAAGATGGAGGGAGGGCAGCAGCAGTATGACCCATATGCTGCTGCCACTGAGGAGTCTGAGCACCAAGATTCAGCCAGACAGACTCAGGTACTAGCTTACTATAATGGTCATTCCTAATTGCAGTTCTCCTTCTTTAATGTGCAAGAAAGGTAGGCTGTTTGCTCTTGTTGTCTAAGGGTATTGTGTATGTTTTAATAGCTTGTGTCCACTGTGTTGTGTATGTTACCTGAAGCATGTGTTACTAAATTTTGAGTATTATGTGCCTTATCATAGATTTATTAATATGCAGTGCTGCCTTTTTTTAGTAAATATTATTGATTATCTCACAATGAAATAAGCAAAGTGGCTTTTTCAAACAAGAAAATAACCCATTTAGAAATATAGAGATGTCTGCGTGACAGTAACACTACATACATCCTTGCCATTAGATTAGAAGTTTGATCACATTCAGCAGTTCAAGTGATTTTTCAAGATTGTGGTCCTAACTGTAGCATTACAAAGATGAATGAGCCTAGGTTAGCTGTTTGTTTGTAGATTTCTCTAGAGCCACTCTTTCCTATATCATTGCCATCATACACACACACACATATATATATATATATATATATATATATATATATATATATATATATATATATATATATATATATATATATATATATATATATATATGTGTGTGTGTGTATATATCTATCTAACTCGATATATAGAATATATAATGGCTAATAGATATATATATATATATATATATATATATATATATATATATATAAAACTCAATTTGCTTGTATGTCAAATAAATTTTCCCCATTGGAATTAATTTATATTCAATTAATCCATTCTAGCCCCTAAAATACTCAAATTTTTTGTTATGTTTTAAATACAGTAAACACTCAATATAATGAATATTTGTTTACTTAATTTCTGGTATAACAATCCCTTTAAAACTATCAAACACTAGTTTTAGTTTATTAATCAACTTATAGATTGTGACTTATGTGAAAGTTATTGAACATTTACTTTATATCATGAACATCTTAGGTCTATAAATGTAAAAGAGTTGGCAGTGTATCTGGAACTTGTTTGTGACTTGAATTTTGGCTTGCAACTCAAGACAAAAGATCAACTGAGCAACATCTGTATACAGTGGCTTGTGTGCCTTACAATCTTGACCCATTCTGAAATTGCTGTCTAATGGCAAAACTTTATTCTCAAAAAAAACAAAGTAATCCCCTAAAACTAGAAAAATATATTGAAACTAGTGTAGCAAAATGCTTGTAAGTAGTGCATTTTTACTGTACAATGCCTAGTTTTCAAATGTACTATTTAAGTTACAAGACAGTTATAAATGTTGAACTTTAGGGGATTTACCTGGAGCAGTTTGTGATTGCTTTTAGTTGGGATTGTCCAGTTCTGAATGAAATGCAGCTGTAATTTGCTAGATTCCCTAACAGTCGGGAAATGGCTCTCTCAGTCCGATTGGTTGCCTTTCTGGCAATTTTCCAGGGTTATGTGAGAACAACTATGAATACAGAATTGGAAGTAAGAGGAATATTTATTTGAATATGAAATTGGAAGTGGGAGGAATATCTTTAAGTGTTTTAGTAATAATCATTGACTCGTATACAATAAAGAAGTAAAATATTTAAATTTCTTCTGAAAGAATGTAAAGTGGATGCAAAATTGGTTTGTTTACATCATCATCGAGAAAGCCGGGCCACAATTGTTTCTGGTTTTTCTTTTTCTTAAAAAAACAAAAAAAACAATTTCAGTTGAATTTCAGTTATAGCAACCCTCTCATTTGAGGACTCCTTCTTGACTATTTATGCTTTAATGCAGTTGCTAGAGAGCCAGCAGCTGCTCTCCACTGTGTGAATGCTATTGGGTGAAGTTTGCAGCTGCGATGAGTGGCTGCAAGCAGCCAGGGAGAAAATAATGCTCTCCTGTAAACCCGCTTTTACCCTCCTGTGATGAATTACAGCCGGCTTGTAGAGACGATGATGGTTTAATGAGAGAAGACATGGTTAAGTACCAAATAAGCCATTGTAAGCAAAACAAAAGTAAAAACAACAATTTTTTTTTTCATATCGTGCACCATTGTGTGAAAGACATATACGTTGTATGTTGGGTACCTCATTTTGTGTACATATATCAAGCAGTATTTAAAATATTTCATACAACTACACCAATATACTGTATAATATGCCAATAACAATAGGTTTCCTTTTTTTTCTTTCTTTGATTTGCTTCTTTTTCATGGGAATGAATAAATCATTTTTCCTTTACTTCATATGGGGGAAGAATCGTTTGGTGTATGTCCTGTTTGATACAAGTTGAAGGATCTAGAATGGATTAAGGATGTATACCAAGGTACCATTATGTATGTTTGTATATATATATATATTAAATTAAAGTAATGCTTACTGGGAAGTTAATTGATTAAAGGACTGATCGGTGGCTCTTTTTTTGGAGAGTCTTTGCTCCCACTAGCTTTGAATTATTGTATTATCTCATTGATGATACTATCCTTCAAGCTCTTATGAGTGCAAATTTTGGTACTAAAGTCTATTTTATGTTGATCTATGATAGTTGGAATAGTTTTCTCATCACTGCACTCTCTACTGGACTACAATACTTAAAACAGAGGAACGGTATGAAAGATGGTACCACTGCAGTCTGCTCTACCTCTAAAACTGAACTCATCTCTTAAACCTTTACTTACAAAACAACACTGGTTGATTCTTTCCTTTTCTTTCACCTCTCTCTCTGATCATTTTATGCCTGTTATTAAAATTCTTCATGGTAATCTTTCTCTTTGATCCATGGAAGGCTTATTAATGTGTTTCTGTGCCTATACCATGCACATATGTGTCTGTCAGCATCAATTTGTATCTATCTTTTTTGCACTTTATCTCAAGTTTCCTCTCAAACTGTTTAATTGCTGCAGTGGAGGACAGCCATTGTTCTTCAAAATTCATAGGTGGTATGTTTCAAAAGGCCTCTGTGCTATCATCCTTCTCCTTATTTTTCATAAGAGATTACAGTCAAACCTCATATCCTGTCCATTTTCCTTCTGATGATTTTACCCAATATATCCCAGTGTCATTTTATGAGATGATCAGAAGAGAGGCCACACAATACATCAGATTTTATCTTCAGTTTTAGTCTCTCTCCAAGTTGCTTAACTTAATAGTTTCGGTTTGTCTCCTGTAAATATGGAGGTTCCACTCTTAGCTTTATTAAAAAGGTGGAGATGAAGGTTTTTGCCTCAAAAACTCCTCGTCTGCAATTCTCAAAAATCTCCTCATAATATTTAGATTTACACTTGAGAAGAACTTGAAAATAGACCATCATTGTTGGTAAAAAAAGAAAATACTGTGTAAATAAGGTATTTTGATATCAGGTATACATAAAAAAAAATTAAGACTAGAAAATTATCAAAGAATTTTCATTGTTTTCAGACGACTCATTCAGGAGCTCCTGCATCCCAACAGCAGCCATTATCTTCACAGGCTCCTTCCCAGCCATCATCACAGCAACAGTATGGAAACTTTGTAGAACAAGCAAACCAGCACCAACAGCAGCAGCTGCCTCCCCAGCAAGCACCTTCACTTCCTGCAGACTCCAGAGATGGAGAGAACAGGTCACCTGGGACACTTGCTAAAGGCGAACCCAAGGCAATTGGTCGAGGAAGCCCCCATGGAACTTACAATCATTATTATGGTGGACAACACAGTCTTGGCCCACAGAACCAACATGCTGGACCACCTTCCCCAGAGAGACAGGATCACCAGCCACAACCACAACCCGGCCAAAGGTACTCCAATCAACAGGGCCCAGGCCATCCAGAGCACTCACATGTGTCACCAGCCCAGCAACACAGGAGATCGCCTCAAGGGCAGCCTCCCTCAGGCCATGCACAGCAGTTCCATCAAGGACAATTTCAAGGGCAGATGCATCCTCAGGAGCAGTCACCACAGAAGAATCCTGAGGCAGGAGCCCAAGAAGATCAGTACTCATCCAGCAAGCCGGGGGAAATGCTGACCTCCATATACCAGGCCCCACAGTATCAACACGGACCACCACATCACCCACAGGGGCCTCCTCAGCCTGGACTCCCTGAAGGCCAGTACCAACAGGGACCTCCACCACCATCACTTCAGCAGCCTCAACAAAACCAGTACCCTCCAGGACAGTATCCATGGGCACAGTACCCTCAGCCCACCAATGGACCAGGATCATTTCCCACTGGTCCAAACAACTTTGGAAATGGTCCAGGACCACATCCAAATGGCCCAGGGCCTTTTACTGGTCCAGGGGGACCAGGAGGACCAAATGTTTCTAATTCATATGCTCCTCTTGGTCCTGGAGGTGGAGGGCCATATCAGAGAGATGGACCTGGCTCTTATCCAGGTGGAGGAAGTGGAGCAGCAGTTGGGATCCCTATTGGACCAGGTGGAGCAGAGGAGCAACAGGCTGTGCTGCAGGACAAGAAGGCAGAACCAGGGTGAGTGTGCTCTCTGAGGCTTCTCCGCATTTACAAATAGTCTTACTGGGTGATTGCAGCTAACACTGCAGTGTTGCTTCACTCATTATGTTGTATGAAGTGGTTGCTAGAACCATTTCTGTTGAGGCTTCAAGATGAAGTTTGGTTTGGTATGGTAAATATACAGATAAGAAATTAAAAATCTAGTGCTTGGCATATATGTATTGATCATGATCTGTTCCTTTTCCCTTTTCTCTTCATTTACTTTAAGACTTGGACTTTGTTAGGGGTTTTGATTTGGCATCTTGTCCCCCTCTTCAAGATAGTGAGGCAGGTGAGACTTACAAAGCTGTGCCATGGAAGTGCTTATGTTCATGACATGTGATACTGAAACAATTAGTAAGATTATATATAGTGTCATTGGCTAAGAACAAGTGTAAATATTTACTTTCCTGCACTTCATGCATGCCAAGCAAAGCAAAACTGAAATAGAAAGGTGATGGTTAAAAAATATAATCAGTTTTCTGATATATGGCCATATTGCAAAAATAAGGATGAAGAGTAGTGCCAAACCTCTTGGTCAGGCACAACAAATATTAAATCAATATATTATTCTATTACAGGAATTAGCTGGTAAAAGTCTGCAGACTGTCTCACTGGATCATTGATGAAGCTTACCTTGCAGATTCTCTCTCTCTCTCTCTCTCTCTCTCTCTCTCTCTCTCTCTCTCTCTCTCTCTCTCTCTCTCTCTCTCTCTCTCTCTCTCTCTCTCCTGCCATTGGCTTTCAAGTTTCTTCTCTTCTACTCTCTCTCTCTCTCTCTCTCTCTCTCTCTCTCTCTCTCTCTCTCTCTCTCTCTCTCTCTCTCTCTCTCTCTCTCTCTCTCTCTCTCAGCAAAGTAACAGTGGTGAGGGCACATGATCTATTTTTTGATGTACCCATTTTCATTTATCCATTCCAAAGAATAAATAGATGAATAAATAAATGAACAAGATAAGTATATGTTATAGATGAATTGCCAGATTTTGTTCTTTATGAGTCAGGAAGAGTAGCAAGTAGTGGTTATTATGGTTAGCATCTCAATTGGAGCTTAAATAAATAAGCAAATAATCTTTGTAGTGGACTTTTGGTGTTTCAAAACGTATTCATATTAATATAGTACATATTTAATAGTGTCATTATTGTTTAATTTTTAACTAAGTTCAATGACATTTACTTAATAACAGATTTTTATTGTGTAATAGAAAGCCTTTAACTTTTGATTATTTTATGAAGTGACTTGCACAATGATAACGATAAAGACAATAATGTTATGTTGTATTACTTGAGACACCATTAGTCTGAGTAAACAGCCATTTTCTTCACACTTGACCTTCTTCACCAACAGTTGGATGAGAAGAGTGTATTACCACTTGGTAGGGCTCATTGTCACTATTCCATCAACTGATTTCTAAAAGCACATTGGGATTGTTCTTTTAGTAAGGTGATCCCGTGCATGTGGCATTGTCTGTCACTTCTGTTTGTTATTCAAGAGATTTCTTCACCAAATTATTTTCTAGGGAACTTTATTCCAAGATATATTTTACTTTAACCTTTATTTTAGAAGATATTCTTTAGCAGTATTCAGTCATCTTGAATTTAGTGTGGATGACTGATATTATTGAGAAGCTCCTTGGGAAAGACACAGATCATGGCTTAAAATAAAAAAATGTTGACCACAATATACATAAAAATTTGAAACTAAAATTAGATTTATTGCTTACTATTTTTACTATAAACTAGCATGTTTCAGCTACCTTCTTATCTCAAGCATTATTATTATTTTTTCATATAGCAGAAAAACAAATAAATTAGATAGTTTGAGCATTGTACAAGTGAATTGTGCCCCATTGAGTCCCAAAGGTGCCCTGAACGATGTCAGTCATGCCACATGTGTCATTAGGACTGCTGATTGAAAGTGAAAGAAGCATGGTACATATCAAGTTTTGAAAATTCTTTTGCACAATTGTGAGGTTGTTTTCACAACAAATTTCTATTTTGTCTTATGTGCTTATGTAATTTAGCTTCACATGTATATCTTAATTGGTTTAAGAAAATTGTAAGCTGCATGTTTATTAACCAACTCAAGTATTTCTTACATTTATATAGGTCAGATGTCCTACAGAAGACAACTGTCTTAGTCATGAAAACTCTTCAAAAGTTTATTCTCACATTCATTCACTTTTGATTACTACACATCTTGGTTCAGTCTGTGTGTGTGAACTAATTGGGTCTGCCTTATATGTTGTCATATTTGTTTTCAGATGGTGACAAACTTCATCCCAGATTCCCCCATTTATATGTATTCTTAATTAGGTTATGTGAAGATAAATTGTTCCAACACTATTCAGTTTGCAACAGAATTTCAGTAGTTGAATCGAGATCTCTCAATTAACAATACATAGTGAACTTTAGAATACAATATTTCTCTCTATAAGAAGCCAGAATGTAGGTTTTATTGATTTTCTGTGCCGTCAAAGAGTTTATTTCTTCTCACCAAAATTTTGTTGCAACAAGTAATTTAGGTAAAGAGATTACAACACTTCTTAAACAGCCACATGAAGATTACCACACAATGACAACTTTTGTTCATTCAGACAATGCTCCCCATGTATGTAGTGTTCTTCAGATGTCAACTGTCTATCCTCCTCTAATTTTCATTAGCTTATTGTAGATCCAAAGGAAAGAAGTTTATAAAAGTTTCTGAGTTATTTCATAAGAAAGGCAGCAAAAGGACTGAATTCCTTCCAGTGCATTGCTGTCGCACTCTGATGAGTTACTTTCAGGGCTGTACCAAGAGCACACACAGGTCATACAGTAAATGTCCACTCCAAGAGTCTGAGAAGATATCCTGGCTGGCTCAACACATCCCATAAATTTGCCTCCTGTTTACTACCCTAGGGTGGCCAGAGATATGACTGCATCGCTGTTAATGCCGCCACCGCCGCCTCCTCCAAGCGAGACCCTGCTAGGCTCAAGAGTACGAGAGGATCCCTCAGAGCCAAGCATGAAGAGACAAAGATCATGTAGTCCGCAAGGTTTGTACCCACTCATCCGTCTGCTGTCTCTCAGCAGGTGTGGCCAGGCCCAGTGGAGCAGTGGGAGCAGTTCTGTTGCAGATCTTGGAGCATGTTCATCACATATCATTCATTCAGTCTTCTCTTCCCTTTGACTTAATAATGCTCTCTTTATCTAAGAAAAGCCTCTTTGCTGATTTTCCATCCTATTGCAACCTTCAAGCATTGGTTATAATTTTCATTCTGTTTTACAATATTGTGCATTTTGCAGAAAGTTTAGGCATGTGTTAGTATTTTTATTATTAATGGCCTATTTTATAGCCAGCTGAAACTTTTTTGCTCCTTAGAGCCCTCACATTATTTTTCCCCAAGTACTGTAAGGATCTGCTTGTGTATCAGTTAAGCACTGCTCATACTGTTGCATAAGATTATCTGTAGAAGAGTCCTCCTCCCCACCACTTAGAAAGAAGTCGACAACGATGTCCAGATGTACGCAGCTGTTATGGTGTTGCCTTGGTACCATTTGTGTGTGTAGGATATCAGTGGATCTATTTCATCATGCATTTAATTATTCATCATCATTGTTTGATTTGTTTATTTTTTTTATCTTTTCATTTCAGTATGGTCTTTATTTTTTTGATTAGATAATTGAATGTGTGTGTGTGTGTGTGTGTGTGTGTGTGTGTGTGTGTGTGTGTGTGTGTGTGTGTGTGTGTGTGTGTGCTTGTGTGTGTGTGTGTGTGTGTGTGTGTGTATGTGTGTGTGTGCCAGAATACCAAGTAGCTATGCAGTGGTAGCCTCCTTATTACTTTCACTTGCCCATCCATTAAGCTTTGGTCAAGACACAGCTAGCAACACAGCTGGAAAGTGTCAACTGGGGTACAGCATCAAAGGCAGTGCTCTCATCACTCCACTGAAAATATATCATTGCATACATCAAAACATTTACGAACCTAATAAATGTAAGAGGCTTTATTATTTTTATTTTTATTATTATTATTATTATTATTATTATTATTATTATTATTATTATTATTGTTATTGTTATTATTATTATTATTGTTATTATTATTATTATTATTAATTGTTGTTACTGTATTATCCAGACAGTCACAGTGCCATCATACTTCAGGTGCAGAGGTACCAGTATTACCATTGCATACACATCCTTCTTTTCCTGAAGAACATAATTTCAGATACACCCTAGAAACATAGAATATTAGATTTTGTGTGGTTTGATTTTTTTTCTTTTATTGTTTTCAACTTTCAATTCAAGTTCACTCCTATGATACATTGAAGGTGGTTCTCTCCTAAGCAGGATTTTGCAGATGGTGTTGGAAGTTGCTGTGTTGTCATCACTCTTTCTTTATATTACAAGAACTGTCACTTTACATTGTTTCTTTGCTGTTCAGCTAATAGTCATGCAATTACTAGTGTGTAAAACTCCATTTCCGGAGCTACATCCACGAGAGGTCCAGAAACTAACATTTACACATTTTTACCTCAGATGAAAGGAAGCTTTCCCGCAGACATGGCTTAGACCCAGGTGAGAACCTTTGCTTTTTGAATAGGACTTCCTCTTCTGTGTATAATAGATCCCATAATTCTGTCAATTGCAAATCCAGAATACATTGTAGTGAGCTGTGAATGTAACTCAACTTTCAGTACAGACCTAATACAGGAAATATATACCGCCTGTTTACTTGTACTGTATTTTTAATTGATTGCATTGTGGTGGAGAAATTGAAAACTTATCATGTTCACCATGTGATTCAGATGCCTGTTCTTTTTGTATGTGTGTTTGTTGCTTTGATTGCCAAAATGGGATTTTTCCCATGAAAATTGATTCACAGGAATATTTCTAAGATACTGTCAGACTTATTGTCACTAAATTTGGTATAGTACTGATTATCATTTACCTTGTCAGTATACTTTTATCAGATGAGTCACTGCATTTCAAGTCCTTGAAATGTTCTTCTACAGTTTGTTAATTCTTACCAGTTTGCCAGGCTTATTTTTCATCCCTGACCATCAGAGGTTAGTGGTAATAACTATACCTTGACAGAGGATGTTGGTGGCCGTGAAGGTGGCAGATTGCTGAGACCCAAAGGACCTGATTCATTAGCTCCAGATGGCAGCAGCCACTACTCTTCTTCAGGCAGCTATCGCAGTGGTCCAGGTGGATATTCTGATGGAGGGCGACCTGGTGGTTTTCCTAGTGGCCCTGGATCCTTCATGGGTCATGGAGGACCCTGGGGTTGGAGGCCAGTGCCAGGCCCCTACTCTGATCTACCACTGAGACCAGGACCCTTCAGCCGACCTCCTGGTGTGGGTATGGGCACTAGCCAGTCCCCGTATGGCAGGAATCTTCGTGACCGCACAGATCTAGAGGACGTAGGTGGGGGTAGCCGAAGGTTAGGAAGAGGGGGAGGAGGGAGAGGAGGGTTCTCCATGGGGGGCCGAGGAGGTAGGGACCGCCGCTGGTGATGCTGATGGTTGTGTCCTGACTCATGTACATAGTGAATATGTATTATTGCTTCAAGCACTGAATTTTGTTTATAAAAGGAAGCAGTATATTTATGTATCTTTTTATGATGCTTTACTTTACAATGAATATTTATTTTCATATTACAAGTATTTTTTACTTGACAGTGAGAAGAAAACAATTGTAACCAGATAAATTGTACACTTTTCACAGGTTGGGCTTCATCTAAAGTGTGATTGTTTTGTAGCTCAGAAAGTTGCAGTGATACATTGTCTACTTACTGAGCACTTGCAGTTGCAGAAATGTGATGTATTGATATAATTTTAGAATATGAAGGCTGTGCACTAGTACTTGTATGATGTAGTGGGATAGTGGGGCGTTATGTGCTGGTTGTACTTATTGCTCAATACAAATTGAAAATTGAAAGTGTTAAATCATGCGTCTGTAGGAAAGGTGAAAAACTGTTTAGTGAATGCTTTCAAGGAATTGAAAGTGACTACAGAATAATGTAATTAGTACATGCAGAAAAAGTAACACTAGAATAGATAGAGTAGGAGTAGATAGCAATTTATACATTTGCATTTTTACCTCGGCCATTTTTAAGAACTTAGACTGTATTTATCAGAAAATAATTTGTAAGATAGTTCATTCAAAGTTTATTGTTACCCAGTGCTCAAAACTTAAGAACTCCCTCAATGTTGGAAATGGACTGGGTGTGAAAGCCAAAGTCTTATTAAAAAATAGTTATTGAGCTAGTGTATATTGTGCCTTTTTATATGAATACTGTAACTACTATAGACTAGTATTTGTGTAGGGCTGAAGGAGATATGCATGATGTCCCCTTGGTTATCTTACATGTGTAGTATGGATGTTGGTTTAAATGAGATGAATGCAAAGAAAGATATTGGATTGAGGATTAGGAATGATGAATGATAATGGAGAAAATCAACTAAATTTGAAGGAAAGAAAAAATTGTTTCTTGATTTACTTTTATTATATATATATATATATATATATATATATATATATATATATATATATATATATATATATATATATATATATAAAAGTAGACAACAATACATTATCTCAAAAAAGGACAATTCTCTGTGTGGTGTTGGAATGATGACAAATTAATACTAAGAATTTGTGGGCTTTGCAGGTTGTAGTGTTTTAACCTCTAGTAGCCAAAAGGTGTTACTAGCAGGCAGATAATTTGTCAAGATTCTGGCAAGTTGTCTAATCTTTATAAAGTTTGCCTGGTGTGTTTGAGTGTCTTGAAGGCCAGGTCAAGGTCTTGAGAGTTACCCTGGAGGTCTGTTAGTGATGGCCTGTGGTGTACGAGGCTTAAGTAGGATTGCCATTATGAACTATCAAATTTCTGAACACTTGATATATTGAAAAATTGTAAATTAATGAAAAGAACTTTTTACCTTTACTGTACTTACAAAGTCAAGGCCACAAACATGCTAACAATAATCCAAACTAATCCTATAACAAATGGTTGACCAGCTTGAGAATTACTGTCATGCTTTGGTGTCTGTATTTGCACCTCTTCTCATCTCCATTGTCACCATCACTGCTTGCATCTGGGCTGTCAAACATGATAGAAGACTGGGACATTTCTAACCTGTTGGTGTATTATTAGTTTATTGTCAAAAAGTAGTAGCATCAGTAGAAATAGTACCTAGTCTTACTACTACTACTAGTAATAGTAGGGATGAAGGCAAATTATATGCACAGTGCAATCTACCTTCTATTTTCTCATGATTTGCTGCAAAGTAACATATAAGCTTTTCAATAAGTGTGTTATGCATCATACACTTAGAAATGTAGGAAAATTGCTTTTTATGAATGATGAGGATACCGAAGCAGCCAATGTTGTTTCAGCTAAGTATTGGCAACCTGCGATGCAATGACACTCAAGATTATATGGAAATGTTGAGATAGGGAATCAACAGTTATTGGAGGAAACAAATTTTGGACATTGAAGTATTTTGAAAGATCCTCAGACAGATTTCGACTCATGAATTCTGGACATGTCTGGGAAAATGTGAACGTATGGGAACTCTATTCCAATACATTTCGAAATTGGAAAGTACACAAATAAAGGTTAAATGAAAATGTGTTGGTAAAGTTTGCCAGATGAACCATCCTTAGGCAAGATACCATAGTCTATCCATGAAACAGAACGACAGAAAACCTTTTGGTGTAGTTGTCAGAGAAAACAACAAAAAAGTATAAACTCAAAATTAACAGGTTATCGTACTATATAATGTAAAGGTATAATTTCATCCAATTTTGGAATATCTATCAGATGGAAGGAAATGGAGTGTAATAAAGACCCATTCAGCCCAATCAGCGTCGTGTAAGTTTTGTGTCAGAATGGCCTTGATACTCTTCTAGAAATTGCTCTTGCACTGAGATTTTTGTTCTGAATATTCAGATGGCTGTTATATAAGAAATTTCGAAATATTTTTCTATTTTGAAGAATTTATCAACATACCCAAATTTTACAGTATTACATCTTCTATCTTAAAGAGATATTTCTCTTAAGCTATAAGTAACATTTGAGAGAGAGAGAGAGAGAAAAAAAAAAAAAAAAAAAAAAAAAAAGACCGTGCGAAACGCCATCAAAATTCAAGTACATGACACCCCCAAACCTTAATTTTATTCATCTAAAGATTATATCTATATCACAATAAGGAAAGAAAACTTAACAAGCAATAACCACCAAAATAACAAATGTTTATCTAGCAAATACATCACATCACCACAGCACACCACCTCACCTGTGTGTGTGTGAGTGACGGCTCCACCACCGCACCACCACCAGTTTGTGTTTGCCTGGTGGCGGTGGTGGTGGACTGCTACATCCCCTCCAGGTAAATACTCTCCTTCACTTATCTTACTTGCCCAACTAAACACTTTTCTCACACCCGCGGTACAAAACAAGCCCCAGTCCACCCACTATAGACCCAAGTGAAGGTCTGTAGTGGACAATGAGAACGGATTTAGCAGGCAGTGTTGTTGTGTCTTCTCAGTGTTGTTATTTCGTCATCCATTCCCCCACGTTTGTTCCTTCAGTTATCCTCTAAGCAGTCTGAATGAAGGTTCCGGGTGTGTTACCTGGCAAATTTAATGTTTATTTATTTATTTATTTTGTGTGTGTGTGTGTGGTAAATATTCTCGTGTTGTTTACCTCTATATGTTTTGTTTACGTTGCTTATTTGTTTATTTATCTTTGGAGGGGGTTAAAAGTCAGCATTATATGAGGAGAGCGAAGGTTAAAGTCATAAATTAACTCCTTTTTTGTCTTACATTATCTATACTTCCGTTAATTTACATATTTTTTTTTGTGTGGTCATTTCGAAACCTCTGTGATGGATTGTGAACCCTTCCTTACCTGGTGGTGATGGTGATAGTGGTATAGTGATGGTAGAATGGTGATGCTGGAGGTGGTAGAGCTGTGGTGGTGATGTTGGTGTATGTAATAATTGTGATGGTGGTGGTGGTGGTGATAAAGATAACTTTAGATATTATTAGCAGTGGTAGAGTGGTGGTGATGATGGTGTTACTAGTTGAATGATGATGGTGGTATGGCCAGTTTCCTTCCTTAAAAGAAAGAAGAATAGAGAGCCAGAATTAAGTCAGAAAAACAACTCCAAGTAGGAAACAAACACAATCAAGATTAGCATGGGAACAAATATATATGCTTTAAACCTTACCTAACCTTTTTTATGTAAGAGGGAGAAACTGGCCAAGTGCAACATGAGACAATATAAAAAAGACACACTAATTTGCCAGTCTCCTTGTAGGTTCAAAAGAGTTGGCCCAAAGATAGGGAAAAATGTCCGGAAACCTCCCTCTAAAATAAATTCAAGTCTTAGGAAGTTAGAAATACAGAAGCAGGTAGGAAGTTCAAGGATTTACCAGAGAAAGGTATGAATGATTGAGAATACTGGTTAACTTGCATTAGAAACCTAACCACACACATCGCACCAATCCCAGAGAAAAATAGATAAATAAATAAAATAGAAAAAAGAGCCAGAAACAGGAACAAAAAGCAAAAACCTTATTTCAACACAAATCAAGTCAACATAACACAACAGCGCATTATGACGTGACGTGTTGCTTATCAGAGGAATATATAACAAACACCTTTCTTTGGTACATGCAGAATACAGACATCTGCAAAGGTTCTAGTGTTAGGGGGTGGGGGGGGAGGGTGTTGTTGTTGTTGGCATATCAGTGTTGTGGTGAGGTAAGAAACAGTGATTGCAGGTTGTGGTGATGGAGGCAACACAGCGACAAAGAGAAGGCTGACTCATGTTGTCCTGTTGTCACTGTTGCTGTTGTTGAGTGGTAACTGTTTGTAGCTGTAATGATTGGGCATAGATGGTGGTAACCTTTTTCTTTGTTTTCCTTCAGTCTTTCTTTTAATCTTCTTTTTTGTTCTTTTCTATCTTTTCTTTCCTTCCTTCTTCCTTCCTTCCTTCTTTCCTTCCTTCCTTCCTTCCTTCCTTCCTTCCTTCCTTCCTTCGTTTCCTTCCTCTTCCTTCTGTTAATAAGTCTGGAAAACTTTTCAAGGTTTGATTCAGTCATGTTTATTTTTTGACATTATCTTATCCATCATTATCAGTTTACACCTTGGTAGTATCACAAGGTTGAATTTCTCACTAGAAAAGATAAGACTGTGTTGTTGTGTCTACAATAAACACTGAAATGCTTTGACTGATAACGAAGTGTTTTTTAGAGTTAACCAGTATATACTTTCAATTTTTCATCCCTTTCTTTAGTAAACTGGAACTCCCTACCTGCTTTGTTATTTCCATCTTCCTATGACCTGAATTCATTTAAGAGGGAGGTTTCAAGACATTTTATCCTATTCCTTTGGCTAACTCTCCCTCAGACCTGCTCAGGGACTGGCATCTAAGTGGGTCCTTTTTGTTTAACCTTTTTTATTGCTCTTGGTCAGATATCCCCTCTTACATAAAAAGATACAAAAATAAAAACCAACATAGCTCACTGTAATGAGAAAAAAGAGTTTCAATTAACTAATAATGTCTATAATGTGAGAAGTAAGGGTAGTATTATCTCAGAACTGGTTGGCCTAGTTAACTCCAAGCCTGAAATTCAATGCCACCACCCCACCACACAGCACACAGGTATTAGGTAACGCTTGTGTCCCCCTCTCCTGCCTGGCCTACACTTCACTGTACAACTCCCTTGCTTCACACAAGACAGGTGTGAACGTGTCAGGTGCAAAGACCGAGGCTTCTCCATGTAACTCTGGTGGGGTGAGGTAATTTTTATTATTATTTAATCAGTGGGTGAGATAAGGGTCAGGTAACAGATATCGTTATGCCACCTGCTGTGATGTGTTGTCTCTCTCTATCTCTCTCTCTCTCTCTCTCTCTCTCTCTCTTCCCATTTGCTCTTGTTCCTCGGAATCCTGGCAGGCTCTTAGCTTATTAAAACAGTCTTATAGCTCAGAATTGTTTAGATGAGAATTTATCAATGTCAGTTTCAACAAGACAGTACCACATTAAGTACGAATGTCTATAAATGTTTGTAATGTTAGCCTGAAGAAGAACCTGAAACTAATTACTGTAGAATCCTGTTGTCCTATCTATCAGAATTGTTTGGAACTAGAGATTTATCAACATAAGATTCAACAAGACACAAATCATAGTTAAGTAATCTCAAGAGAACCCACCTTCAAAGTCTATAGAGTGTGTAATCTTAGCCTGGAGATGAGAACATGAGACTGCTGCTATCATTATCACCATAAAGTCCCTGGTGTGTTGGTAATGTTACAAAACCCGACTTTTGATTCTAAGCTGGCAAAGGATTTACTTCTGAATGATACCACAAAACACAGTGGAGGAGTGTGGGGGTGGTGGTTTGTCACTTCCTTGCCTTGTGATGGACTGTACTTGAGGGGACTACTTCCTCCACCTCCTCCTCCTCTTCCTCCTCCTCCTCCTCCTCCTCCTCCTCCTTCTCCAGCATTTAGATTTTTGTTATTTTTGTAGCTTCCTTTATTCAATGCCATTCTATTTTTATCCATGTTATATTTCACATTCTCTGAGCACTATCTACTTACTTGAGCCAGTCAGTCATGTATATTTTGTTTGCTATTTCAGTTCATAACTCCTTCATCCATATAATTTTAAAACTCAAATCCACATGATAAGTTAAGTGGATTAATCTTATCTTTCCTAAGCTCTATAACTACACATGAAACAAAATAATGAAAAAGAAAGCTTATGAACAGTCTTAATTAACCCTTCAAGTATGGGGATGTTTTTATATTCACTCTGCTTATTACTTAGTGATTTTATGGAGTATAAGAAACATATGTGGGGATCAACATAGTACAGACTCTGGCCATTAATCTTGTGATCTCTGTATACCCTTCCTAATGCCAATAAAATAATCTAATTACACCCAAACTCGTGGTGAAAAATGTGTCTTGGTAGTGAAGGGGTTAAATACCATGAGGAAGCAAGTCAGCCATAGAAGTATTGTATGAAAGGAAGAAGAGTAATAGAGAAGTGAAGAGGAGGCACTTGAATGTTGCTTAACTCCACTGTAGCAAGGAGAGCTGAAACCAGGATGTGTGAAAAAAGAGAGAGAGAGAGAGAGAGAGAGAGAGAGAGAGAGAGAGAGAGAGAGAGAGGATGTACAGGAAGATAAGAAATAGACATGATGTGATTGTAGCAGGTTTAATGTCAAGTTACAGGATGTAGAGGACAAATATGTGACCGAGAGAGAGAGAGAGAGAGAGAGAGAGAGAGAGAGAGAGATGAGTTTCTAAAGTTGTATAAATTGACAAATAAGTATATATAAAAATGCATGCCAGTACTGAAGGGGTTTATGATCAAAAATAGTCATACTTTTACTTTCACTGTGGACCCAAGCTTAGAATATTAACAATTGACAGCTGCAGGAAAAGAATTAAAAAAGAGTGGGGTGAAAAACTTGCATGCTGTGTGGTGGTGAATGATTTTGTAGCTTTGAAGGGATAAAAAGATCATTTCCTTGGCTTTTCTTCTGTGTTTGTGTAACTTTTGAAAGCATTTATTCAGCATGGAAGGGAAGTTAAGGAAATGTGATTGAAAAAATATTGGAGGGGAAAAGTTAAAAAAAAAAAGAGACAATAAAGGAATATGGAAGGAAAGAAGTAAAAACGAAATAAAAAAAATATTGGAGGGGAAGTTAAAAAAAATGAGAGAAGAAACAATATTGGAAGCGAAAAAAAAGTTTGAATTAAGAAAAAAAATACTCTAAAAAAGTAAGAAAAATGAGCTAAAAAGAATATTAGAGAAAAAAGTTAAAAAAAAGGAGGAAAAAAGAATATTAGAGAAAAAAACAAAAGAAAAAATATTAGAGGGAAAAAGTAAATTGAGTAAAAAAATAT
>CM035202.1:3621539-3636782 GCA_020233015.1 Callinectes sapidus | reverse complement strand
CCAGACACTTGCCCTCTCCCTCTCCCCGTTCCCCTCTCCCTCTCCCTCTCCCTCTCCCTCTCCCCTGCCATCGCTCCCGAGATGCGTGTACTGGAGTGATCTATCATTCGCGTTCCCTGTCTGGTGCTGCGTCTACTAGGTATATGTACTGTCTTTACTCTTTTTACTACTACTACTACTACTACTACTACTACTACTAATACTACTACTACGTTCTGCTTCTTTTTCTTCTCGTCTTTGTCATTATTATCATCATTTGTCACCGTCTTTGTTTAACTTTACCCTTTTCACCACCACCGCCACCACCACCACCACCACCACCACTTCTCTTTCCTTTCCCTCAACGTTTTTCTCACCATTCTCCTTTTCATAACCTTTGTTCTCTTTTCACCACCACCACCACCACCACCACCTAAAAACGCCCTAGCATTGATACAGGGACACACATAGCATCATAGTGCCCGTGAAGCACATTCCAACCCTTGACATTACTGGATGAAGCCTCAACAACCACTCCATTATAACATCCCGCACCAAAACAGCCTTGTACTTTTTCTGAGACTGCTCTGTTGCGTTGGGTACTAAGACACATATTTTGCTAAGCGTTTTTATAGTGATACGAGGAAGATTAATGGTCAGAGTCTGTACTATTTTTATCTCCACATGACTTTCTGAAGCTGTATAAGATCGAGCAGAGTAAGTATGAAAATGTATCCCAGTGCTGAAGGGGTTACGTTGTGTATTGGTGTTTTTCAAGGGTGTCTGTTGCAGTGATAGAGAAGCAGTATACATTAAACCCCCTTCAGTACTGGGACGCATTTTCTTACCTATTCTACTTATTATTTGTCGATTTTATACAGCTTCAAAAACTCACGTGGGGATTAAAATAGAACAGACTGGCCATTAATCTTCTGACCTCCATAGACCCTTCCTAATGTCAATAAAATCGTCCCATTACACCCAAACCTATGATAAAAATGTCCTAGTACTGAAGGAAAGAACTCAGGAACGTTCCCCACAATATTCATTCGTTCGGTGTTTGAAAATTGTGGTGTGTATTGGTGTATGCGTGTGTTGCAGTAATAGTTCAAGATATTCAGCATTTCCATTGGGGAGAACAAGAGGGAGCAGTGCAGTGTAGCCAGTGTGGTGGTGTTGTGGTGTTGTTATTGTAGTGACAGGGAGCGGAGGGAGGGAGGGAGGGAGGGATGGATGGCTGCACTGTGCCCCGTGCCTGTGTGAAGTTCTTTCTCCTCCTCTTGGTAACAGCATCTCGTGTTATACTTATTCTTTTTATTTGTTTATTCATTCATTGAGTTTCAGTGTTGAGTAAACAATTCTTTCTCTGACCGTCTCCTGTTTATTTATTTGTCGATCTGCGAATGGGTTTTGATATTGTCTTGGAGGACTGGCAGTGCTGTACATGTAAACGTGTATTTTATCTTACGTAAGAGGGGGAAGCTGCACAAAGGGAACAAAAACAATGAAAATAAAAGGCCCACTAATTTGTCTGTCCCCTCAAATATCAAAAGAGTTAGGCGAAAGTGAAGGACGAATGGATGTGTCTGTTTTGTTGAATATGGAAAGAATATCGAGTGACGTAGTTTCATTCCCAGCTTTTCCCATGTGTTTGTTTTCCTTGTGACGCCTTGAAAGATGATACATTAGTTAGTGGTATGAAATTATGAACTCCATTGTAAACAGCTGACGCGAAAAACGCTCATATTTTTACTGCTATTAATTTTTGTGTTTTGCTTATTGTACGCCACCACTCCTTATTATTTTCATTCTTATTCGCATTGACTGTAGTAGTAGTAGTAGTAGTAGTAGTAGTAGTAGTAGTAGTAGTAGTAGTATCATTTAGTTTTATTTGTTCTTTTGGTTTCTCCATCATCATCAACTTTGTCCTTTATTTAGTTTTATTTGTTCTCTCTCTCTCTCTCTCTCTCTCTCTCTCTCTCTCTCTCTCTCTCTCTCTCTCTCTCTCTCTCTCTCTCGTCTTGGTTTCCTACTTCCGCGAGCATCCCCGGCCTCACTTTCTCCTGGCGTGGCTGCGCGTCGCCCTCGGCCTCGGTTTTATCACAGACACGGAAGGTTTTTGTCGCCGATGTCGTCACAGAAAAAACAAAAACAAAAATATAAAAAAACGCACGATGAGTGATAGTAGCCTTCCTCAGCCGCTCGGAGTCGCGTAGGCTGTCGAGAGAGAGAGAGAGAGAGAGAGAGAGAGAGAGAGAGAGAGAGAGAGAGAGAGAGAGAGAGAGAGAGAGAGAGTTCATGGATTTATTCTTTCTTTTGGTACCGAATGACGTCAAAGTAATGAAAAACAAGCTTAGTTATTAATAAGACATCGTAAGATTAAATATATTCATCTTTTTCCCAGAAATAATGTTGCAAAAAATTCAGTGTTATAGCATGCAGCTGAAAATAAAGTTCATGAACGCGGGAATAAAAAGTAAAGAAAAAATGAAAGCACGAGGATGTAATAAGTAAAGCAATATGAAGCGTAAAAAGAATTTATCAAAATGCGAATAAATGTTATATATTTTTTTGAAGTTGACATGACTAAAAGTTGTAATCAGTAGCATGAGGATTAGAAAAATTCCTGAATGTGAGGATGAAAAAAATGGAAGCACGAGTAATTGATCAGTAAAGCGAGCGAAATGAGTCGTTAATAGATTAATGGAAGCTGCAATAAATGTTACATGGCGAGTTACACAAGTGTGAGGAGGCGCAAGGCAGTGGTGGGTGGGTGTGCGTCACTCACACAGCCGCTTCCTCTCAGCTGCTGCCGATGTTAGTGTTATAGTATGTGTTGTTGGCCGGATGTTGATTCATATGATCGTAGAAACCGTCACTTTTCCATATAACAGCTCACTCACGTCCACTTCTCAAAAGAAAACGGAAAGGTGGGAAAAGTTGGCGCTGTATTATATTGTATTACGTAAATGCTGGGAAGAATGAAAAGAAACGAATCCTCGAGGCTGCTTGAACTGGTAAATGGCTGCGTACTTGCCAATGTGAAGTGAAGGAGTACTCAGCCATGAGCACAAAGGTGACGCCTAATCACCGTCGAGTACAGAGAGGATCAGTAAAAACAATGAGGATAAGTTAGAGATTATGAGGTGCTGTGTTACTGATAGTGTGTGTGCGGGCGTGCGTGATGCAGACTCCGGGAGAGATGGAGACCTTGGCTCACTTCTGGTCAGAGTGATGACTGATGGTAATGACGGGAAGAAGTATGGGTGAAGAATTACTATCATTTTCTCCCTCAGCTGTAGGATAAGACGTGTGGGTTGGAGCAGCAGTGGTGGCGGAGTGTTTCCTTCCGCAGCTGCTGCCTGTGGCTCGCTCATTTGCCACAGGAATCCTTGTCGAAGCAAATTGTTTTTCGATGACGAATTCTCCAAAACCGCAGTGTGGTGAAGGTGAAGCTGCATGTCGTGCTATCATTACTCCATTAGTTCAGTGTTTCATTGAGGGAAACGGTGAATCCCACCCGCAAGGATCTGCGCCAAATTTGTTCAAGGAAGGACAGCTGTGGGAAAGCAACGTGCAGTCAAGCAGAGGCTGCCACGCTATGTTGCAACGCAGCATCACTGGATACAATGGAGCTTGTGAAAAGGAAATGGTGAAACAGAAAAAAATGAAATATGCAAATAGATCGATTCAAATATGCCAATAAATCAATAAACAAACGAAATTGAAACGATAACCACTTACCATAACGACACACATGTGTGTATTAGATGTACCCGATTATATTATTATCTCGTAACACGTGACGCATCTTTACCATTACGCCACTCCCCTGACTCACTCAACCCCCTCTCCCTTGCACTGTGCCACATGACCCCTGATGCCTGGCACTCGGCACTCCCTTCACCCCTTGCCTGCACCGTGCCACATGACGTGTGGCACTCCCTCCTCCCACCAATACACTTACGTCCCGAAGATCAGCGGTATGCGATAAACGCTCCACAAACCTGTCTGGCTAAGGTCAATGGGAGAGTAAAAACGCCCGCCCGTGAACTAGTATTGGAGGAAGGAAAGGAAGGAAGGAAGTCGACACACGAGAAAAAAAGTAGCAATAGCAGTCATTAGTAGGAACAGGAACTAAATAACTACTATCTCAACTTCCCCTTCACCATTTGTAGCAAGGAAGCACGGAAGATGGAAGTCAACCTAAGAAACCTGTTTTATCTTTCTCCAGATTTGTGTGTTTGGGAGACGTGACGGGGGTGCCAAGTGTCCATGGAGGGGGGGGGGGTGGAGGAGGGTGTTCAGGTGTTGGATGTAGGGAGGAGGGGAGTATAGGGTGGTAGAGGGAGTAGGGGGAACCCTTCCTGTGGCCTTCACCCTCACCCATATCCCTGACACACCTTGACTGCATTAATTAATATAGGTAGACTTTAGTTAGGCCTACGCAGATGATCGCCCCATCCTTCCTGCCCCTTTGACTTCCTTCCGGGGAGAGAGAGAGAGAGAGAGAGAGAGAGAGAGAGGGAGAGGGAGAGGGAGAGCGCACAATGTAGGACATCGCCAAAATCGGTCACCAACCCTCACCTGATAATTGCGTATCTAGATAAAGTGATAATCATCCGAGAGAACTTATAATCCCGCCAGACCACCGCGGCCACCACTCGGGCCATTCACTGCGCTGCTTGGCGGACTAGAATGGGTTTGCCTCCCCACCTCATCTACAGTACAATAACAGCCGCGATGTAATATTTATTGACTTATTTATTTTTCATTTATTTATCTTATCTCTTATCTTCCCTTTCAACAACATCATATTACTTGAAAATCTTTGTGTTTGTCGTTGTAACTCTCTCTCTCTCTCTCTCTCTCTCTCTCTCTCTCTCTCTCTCTCTCTCTCTCTCTCTCTCTCTCTCTCTCTCTCTCTCTCTCTCTCTCAAAACAAGTTTACAACCTTGAAACACACCTGTTGTGCTACGGTGCCTAGTGTGTGTGTGTGTGTGTGTGTGTGTGTGTGTGTGTGTGTGTGTGTGTGTGCGTGCGTGCGTGCGTGCGTGTTACATCAGTCGGCTCCCTCGCCAGCACTTTGTCGCAGGAATAGTAACAAAATAGATGGATTTCCTCTGGGCTTAGTTGTGTGCCGCGTGAAGTGCACGTGGTGGCAGTATTGGTGCCGAGTGGAGCGAGCTGAAGTGGTATCATTGGCGGCTGAGGTGGTGGTGGTGGTGGTGGTGCCACTACGCGGCCTGGTACGTGTGGCATCAGTGGTGGTGGTGGCGCTGGGACGACTGACCAGTGCATATAAACTCGCGTCTTTGTCCTTGTGAGTCATAATGTCCTCTGCCGGACAGCGCGACACATCACCACTGCCTGTCTGCCTCAGCTGTGACAAGTGATAGAGTGTGGCTGCATAGCTGTCCGCTGCATGACCGTCCGTGCTTTCCTTCCTTCATCGCATCGAAAAGTGCATTAAGGTGTGACTCTGCAGTGGAGTGTCTGTGTGTGTGTGTGTGTGTGTCTGTGTGTGTGTGTGTGTTCGTCGCAGTGACGAGTCCTGCTACGTAACTGTCCTAAAGTGCCCTGTAGAGGGGAAAATTATCCCTCCATCCTGTCTATTGGCCCCGTGTGACTGTTGCGTCTCAGTAGCAGACGCTGGCTGCCTTACTCTCCTCGCACCTCGCAGCCACACTCGTGTTGTACCTACGTGCATATATGGAGACTTTACCCACCACATAACTAACTGCATTCACGCTTTTCATCTCATTCACAATCGTTTCTATGCGCTCACGCACGTCACACCTCTCCCTCTATGCTGTAGGTGCAGTATAGATACTATATACCCACCATACAACTGCATTTATGGTTTTTCATCTGTGCACATTATCTTCCCTTTTCCACACGGACACCATAATTGTATCTAACATGTGCATCTCTATATAGTGAAGCATCATTTTATCATTAATTCACATGGGCCTTCTGCACATCATTTACGTGGTTATATGGGAAATAAGCATCAAGACGTGTACTAATAGATGTTGTCTTTTCTTTCGCAGGAGAGAGTAAGAGCACAAGGCATCACGGAGGGGCAGGGAAGTGTTGGCATCAGTGAGGGAACGACCACCCTTCACTAGCGACGGAGCAACGAAGGGAGGACTAAATAAAACCCTACATAAAGAACCCCACCAGAGACCAACAAACTCATTGCACCACTGATCTGATAGATAAAGCCTCTCGAAATAATCGCAGAGGCTTGTACGTGAAATTAAAAGGAAAAACTGTCATTAAGTACAAAAAAAGGACGGGGAGGAGTCCGTGAAAGTACTCAGGTCTAAAGGAAGTGTTTGAGATACTCCAAGTGCAAGAGATTCATCTACAGTACCATTTGGAAAAGAAAAAAAACTGACACAAGCGGTGGAACTATCAAAAAGACAGCACCAGATTCTAGTCCACAGCACGCCTAATCTTCAGCGGGATGGGTCGCTACACAGGGAAGAAATGTCGCCTGCTCACGATGTTCGCCATGACCACCAGCTTCTTCTTGGTGGAGCTGGTGGTGGGCTACATCACCAACTCCATGGCGCTGGTGGCGGATAGCTTTCACATGTTGAGTGACGTGTTAGCGCTCATCATAGCCTTCCTCAGTGTCAAGGTGAGGAATGTGTGCGTGTGTGTGTGTGTGTGTGTGTGTGTGCAGTATGGTTTGTCTCTGTTTTGGTAGAGTCTTGCTTGATCAGGTGAATCCGCCGTATGTTCACGCTGACGCTGGAAGGGCACCATGAACCTGACACTTCAAACAACATATAATTTTCCATGAACAGTCCCCTCTTAACCCCCCCCCCCCAATCCCCTCACACACAATGAATGGAGATGTTTAAGAAGATATTGTATTGTGTAATGCGAGACATTTAATACTATTTATTGATACATCTTCGCGCATGACCATCCTTTATATTCAATGGCTGTCTTTTCCTTCACTTTCACCGTGCCTTGCCTCCAGATGTCGCCGAAGAAGTGGAGCAAGAATACCTTCGGCTGGGCGCGAGCTGAGGTGCTGGGGGCCCTTGTCAACAGTGTCTTCCTGTTGGCACTTTGCTTCTCTATATTTGTCGAGTCATTAAAAAGGTAAGCCACACACTCATTGACCATCATTTCATTTTTTATGTTTAGCTGCTGTAAATGTGACATTGGTGAATGCTACAATATTGATTTTCATTTGTTGGTAAACATTGTGTATTGTAAATTATAATTATTCACAGCAATTTAGCATCAAAACTATCAATGGTATACTACAGATTTGAGTGAAATACCTGACAAGCATTTTAAAATTCCCCACAGGTTATATGAAACTGAGGAACTGCACAACCCACAGATGATCCTGATAGTGGGGGTCATAGGTCTCATCATTAACCTAGTAGGCCTAGTGCTCTTCCATGGTAAGTGAGGCTAACGCAACTTTTCTCTCCCTGCCACACAGCAAGAACTTCCTGTCAGATAGAGCATTCATGTTTTTTTTATTTTTCCATTTATCTTTGATTACCAGATGAATTATATTCCTTATTTCTTTTTGACAATTCTTAAAAACCCCATTCTGAGCATCCTCGTTCACGTTCACCACAGAGCACGGCCATGGCCACAGCCATGGAGGCCACGGCCACTCCCATGAGACCAAGCTGTCCACCATAAACACTCTGGTGGCCACAGACGACAATGAGAATGACGAGCGCTTCACTCCGCCCCCGCCCAGCATCCTGCCAGGCTCCCAGAAGTCTGAGGGCAACAAGAGTGCCTCTCAGATGAACATGAGAGGCGTGTTTCTCCATGTGCTCTCTGATGCCATGGGTGCGTGACAGGCTCCTCATTCATAGCTCCACAGTCTCTTAGCAGCCTGCCAGTGTTGCTGAGTATAAACTTAATCTTATCATAACATGTAAACTCACATTTGCTTAGATAATACTAGCTTGGGTGATTCTAATAATATTCTTTTGTTATATATTTAGTTGTTCACTCTGTTCCTTTTAAACTTATTGTGGTAGTGTTGGTTTCATGACTCGGTTACATCATTTTAAAAGGAAAGACCACATTTACATGTAGGAGCAGTGAGCAGTGGTTCTTATGTACAAATTTAAGAGTTTGATGGTGTACCTTTCCTGGTCAGGTTCTGTGGTGGTGATCATCAGTGCATTAGTGGTGTGGCTCACTGAGTGGCAGTACTCGGCTTACATTGACCCAGCGCTCTCCCTCTGCCTGGTGACTCTCATCACTGTGAGCACCTGGCCGCTGCTCAAGGTGTCGGCTCTCATCCTCCTGCAGACTGTCCCCACTCATATTCAGGTGAGGTTCTTTGACCAACAAAAAAAATTACTGGATGAATTACTTCAATGAATATTATGTATCAGGAGAGTTCATGAAAATTTCAGTTTTGCTGAAAGGTTGACCACTGACCGGTCGTGTTCCTCTGCCAGGTTGATGGGATCCAGAAGCAGCTGCTCAATGTGGATGGAGTATTGGCTGTGCATGAGTTCCACGTGTGGCAGCTGGCAGGCGAGAGGATCATTGCCTCGGCCCACATCAGGTTTGTGTGCTGGCGGATGTGGATCATCACAACACTACCAGCTACCACCACATACCACTAGGGAATTCCACACATCCCTGCAAGGAACATTCCACTCAGAGATTACTCCATACCTATACACAAATTTTATATGTATTACGGTTTCATCACACACACTGGGAGGTGTTCTGAACTTTGTCACGCAGACATATATATGAACACCATATAGCCTGAGAAATTAATAGTTAAGATAATTCTACATAATACAATTTTGATAATAAATGTCCAGGATAGTTGCATTGTAGTATGTCTTGTCTTACAGGTGTCGCAACCTGAAGGACTACATGGTTCTAGCAGAAAAGATCAAAAAGATGTTCCATGAAGAGGGTATCCACTCCACCACCATCCAGCCTGAGTTTGTGGAGATTGAAGATGACGATACTTCTGCTTCCCTCAATTCAGCTGAGGACTGCATCCTTGATTGCCCCTCCAAGGACAAGGAAGGCTGTGTGGCCAACACCTGCTGTGGTCCCTCAAAACAGGTAACGAGCGTCCCCAGGACACTGAGCACCTCCATCCCAGAAGCCAATGGGGTTGTGGGTGTTCAGTTTCAACGCAAATCTTCTCTCAGCCTGCCAGACGTTACAGGGCGCTCTGCTTCTCCTCTTGAGGGTGTACCTTCCAACTGGACCAGTCCTGTTTTCACTAATCTACCTTCTGGCACTTCTGAAAAACTTCAAGGTGCACACACTAGCTTACCTGTGGTGCTTTCCATACAGGGCCTTGACCAGACCCTACCTCAGGGAGGCAGAGAGCTGGAAGGCTCAACGTGTAATGGGAAGCAAAATGGGGCACCAATAAAACAAGAAAATGCTGATTCCCACTCTCATAGTAATGGCATCAGTCAGCACCACAGGACAGCTAGTGTGCCTCCTCCCCACCCAGACTCACACACAGTTGTTATAGATGACGCACATATTGATGAGCCTCAGTAGATTGAGCACTTTGCACCTAGCTTCTGCTGTATATTATTAGACAATTGCATGGAATTAACATTGTGGCATTTAATGCCAGTATCTCATTGTATTGAGGGTACCTGAGAATCAATTAGTTTTAAGTATTTTCTCTGCTGCCTTACTTAAAAGGTAGAGGCTGGCTGCAAAATGAAGCAGGAATAAGAGGTGATTGTAGAGTTACCAAGTGAAGGGAACTGTATTTACATCAGTGGAACTCGGCAGGACAAGACTGATATTGTCTTGAACATTATTTAATAATATTTCTACATGAATACATGAACAAAGTGTTCACAAGTCTTGAACTGTAGTTCAGTGGCATTGACTACTTCTTGTACATGGTGACTTGACTGTTTACACGAGTATTTTTACAGTATTGTACACATTTGTATAGATTTTATCAGCTCCCAGTACTTATGTCATTTTACTGGTATGAAATATCCTGCCAAATTTGCCTTAAAATTGCTTAGCCAACCTATTTTAGTATTAGTTTTGAATTCCTGTTATGTAAAGAAATTTTACACTTATTTGTATTTTTTTATGAATTATTTATAATGACCTGCTGTGTCATCATATTGATGGCATTATTATTTGGTGCAAGAGCCTTTGGTTGGCATTTGCATGTTGAGCATCAATCACGAGGTGGGCAGTGCAACATGCACTCCTGCAGCCTTCACAGATTACACCAATGCTTGCTTGCACAACATTTCCTTTCAGCATCTACTATTAAAAATGTGTTTTGTATATACAAGCTATGATATTTCTTATGGCCAGTGTACAATGCTTGCTAATTATTAACTTATTGTGTCATTAGACCATTCTTAAGTTCTTGGTCACACTAGCATAGTTGGCCACCAATAAAGACATACCTGTTAAGATCTCCATGTGATTGTGCTAGTCAAACTCTTACGTATACAGACTTTCAATCTGCCTCTGCACTTCCTTCAGACCAACATCTGATGGTGTATTTGAAGTAGGAAATGTCTCGGCAGATAACCAATGCATTGGTTAGAAAACAATTGGGGGAGGGATGAGGCCTGATACTGGTCAGATCTGAAACTTATGAAAAGATATGAGCAAGTCTAAAATCTGAGGAAACCATGGTGAGTATGCACATACTCATGTTTTGTGTGTTGAGATGTGGAGTAGGAAGTGACTCCCCTTGTGTAACTCCCACTCCTGTGTCTGGGGAAAGTATCACACCACCACCAGAAGGGCAGCTCAGCCACTCACTCTGCATGCAGCACTCAGTTGGGCCAGCACAGATTCTTGTTAACAGGCCTCTGGAACATTTTCTTGTAGAAAGTCATGC
Organism: Callinectes sapidus; assembly: GCA_020233015.1. Lineage (NCBI taxonomy): Eukaryota > Metazoa > Arthropoda > Malacostraca > Decapoda > Portunidae > Callinectes > Callinectes sapidus. Next base: position 3,625,927 of record CM035202.1, on the reverse strand, counting down.
AGATATAAATCTGCTAAATGTGCATCCTTCTGTTATCATAGGACCAAATAGGTTGTTGTCACCTAAAGTGGGATAGATAATGGATCTGTTTACTTCTGAAGCTAAGAAAATCATCTCAGTTTCCCAGTAATTATAAAAAAAAAGACCCATACACTATGTAGTGAGGTGATGGGTTGAGCAATACTTTGTTTCAGCAGTATTTTGTCAGGCAATGGTTCATGCATTCACCATTGCCACCATCCTTGTTATCTTCATTCTCGCTGATAACTTGGTTCCTTCTAATAGAACAAGGCCACAAATAAATGCTGAATTCTGTGCCTGACCCTGTAGAAGTAGACAGGCATGTGTTCTGCACACTATGAGGGGAAGAGGTTTGTCAGTATGTGACATACCTTCATTAGGTCCTGTTCCCCTAAACTGAAAAAAAACTTTTATACTGTTGAGATTAGTAGTTTTGAGTCAATTGTAGTTTAGAGTCAATTTTTCATCAATGATTGATTGCTAGATCTGTCCATCTGTCTTACATGGATAAATTAACTTCTTTTTTTTTTTTCAAAATTTCCTCAGCAAGCCAAACATGTTCTTAGCTGTGCCTTGCCTCCTCCCATACCATTCAAGCAGTTAGTGCATGCAGCAAATGGTTTACCAATATGTTCTTAGTATACTGTCTCCAACACTTTCTATACACTAATAGTGAAAGGACTGATTTTACTTAGTTTTTCCTTTTTATGTTTTTTTTTGTACAAAAGCCAAACTTGACATAAAAAAATGAAGTTATGATAGTGATGATCTGTTGATAATTAAGAAAAACAGCTGGAGTAAAACTCTTAAGACCATAATCAAATGTACAAGATGGTGTCCAATGAGAACATTCCTCAAAGCAGCTAGATACACTGTTGTCACATTTTTACAGTTCAAGCCCAGTCTTCACTGAACCGTCAGAACTTTTCTTATTTTGATTCACGTTTGGCTGTGCTGAGAAACACTGAATGGCATGCGCTAGCCTTACATGACTATGGACAGACCTGGGTTTCTTCAGTTAAAATCACCATAAAATAACTGAAGCTACCAATAGTGGTAGAGCATTCAAGGGTAACACCCCCACCTACTACACCTTGGTGATTACATGGTAAGATGTGTCCTGTCAAAGTGTTCCATCCCTGGCTGATTGACATCTCCCATGGCTAAACCACTTAGATCAGTGTCTCAGGGTTTCAAAAACACAAGGCACTTCACTGGTGGCAACTGTGAGAAGTATAATGCCTTGTTTCTTGAAACTCAGGAAAACTTGATTGAATCCCTGATAGATCACCCAACATTAATACAATTGTAGCAATCAAACCAGAATAATCTCACTGGTCCAAGTGAGCTAAATCAACCTTAATTGTTATACCAGTACATGGCTTTCCTCCTTTTCAAATGGGTTTTTGGCATTCCATGCCCCCTTTGTACCATTTGAATTATTTCAAGTCTCCCTTTCTCAGGGCTCCCTGTGTTAGTGTAGTGGCAGCACAGTAAACACTTTGATCCAGTCAAGCCTTGGTGATCATCTTGATCTTTTCAGTGAACTGTTGTAATGATGTCGCAAGGAATGTTCTGTCATTGTTTGCCCTCACCTCTTATCTTTGATTTCTCTATTTCAAAGTATCTGGTTACAATGCCATTTTCTTCAGACAACAAGGGGTGATCCATGAAAAACATGTTTCTTCCTCCATTCAAACTCAATAGTTGTAGGAGAGGCCTTCAACCACTATTCACCTGTGTAATGGCTTCCTTTGAAGGGTTAAGCTGTGTTAGGTAGTGGCCAGGGATTTAATGTGACAGAACATTCACTGTACTTGTTATTAAGTATTTTCCTTGTCCAAAAATAATTTGCATTTGGTGAGATCTCAGAAAAGTTTTCATACTTCAGTATGTTGTGCATAACAATAGTAGGTCGAGTCAGGAAATCATATGGTAGATTTGCTCAGCACAAGTATTTGACTTTGTTGGTATCTGTGCAGCTGGACAAAGATTTGGATCTTCAAGTTTCTGGTGATCTGTCTTACTCTATGGTTGTGAGACATGAACACTGAACACCGACCCGAAGAGGCAAATTGATATCTTTTGTACTGGATGCCTTTGCATGATTATGGTTCTTCCAAGAGACTGATTTGAGGTCCATTACCAACATAATTCATCAACACCAACTGTGACTATGTATATGGGCAAGTGGCACACTACCCAAAAGCCAATCCTGCTTATTGGGGTTGTCTCCAAAAGGGTAATTCTGAGCTGTCAGTATTAAAATAAATCTGAAGTACAGTACATGATGTGATGTGTCTCTCCAGGAAAAACACAGAAGTGGTATATTCAGTAAGGTGGCATCTAAACTATACAAATAGCTCATTGTTTTACATTCAACAGTTCCTCTGTAAAATGACTCATGGTGCAGGCTGATCATTGCAATAGAAACAGGAAGGAGGGACAGCATGCCACATTGTATGTCATCTTTGTTCTTGTCTGGTTGCTTTGTGTGTGAGCTTGTAGGATTTCCATCCAACAAATTGGGACAGCCTGTGCAATGTGTCAATAACCCTTATCATTGTGTTGCCCTTAAATGCTAATGGTTTGAACAACTGTGGAAGAATGAATGGAAAAGTGAAATGGCAGTGTGAACTAAATGAAATGTGAAACGATGTTGTGGAAGTTTTAGAGTTTTACAAGGCGATACTGTCTGAAAACCTGTTGTTAATTTGATGTATCTATATGAAAAAAAACATGTTCTAACTGTAGCCAAAACGAAGTCTTGATATAGAAAGCAAATAAGATTAATTATTCAGTCAACATTCATATATGTATCTAACCTTGAAACCTCTTCACAGTCTGAGGCAGTCCCAGCAGCATCAACTTGCCGGCAGAGGAACAGCACCGAGATCCATATTGGGAACCAAGTAGTGGAGAATACAGCCGAAGGAGCCACAGAGGGTGGCTACCTGCTGGTGCCTGCGTCGGTCAATCACGTCTCCTCCGTCTGACAGTGGGCTTCTGATGATCACCTCCAGGACACGGCAGCGGACGACTGACAGTGAATGAATCAGACTGGAAGTGTACGGGAGGTTAAGAGAGGGAATGAAGTGATAACTTATAGCACTATTCAGGGTATTGATGAGGAGTGATTAGGTGAGTCTTAATCCAGTTTCAGTGCAAGGTGTGAGAGGAAGAGAGGAGTGGGTGGTACAAATGCAAGTGTCATTCATTAGGTTGTATTAGGTTGCAGTTGACTTCCATATGTGAACTGCTTCCTCATTTTACTGTGTCTGGGCATTAAAGAAGCCATTTGGCTACTGTTAGGGATAACATTCTGTACAGAGCTATTTTCTGCCACTATGTATATGAGAGTGACAGTGTGACTCCCTCATCACTGGTGGGACACTGCAGTTGTGATATCAGACATACATTTTAGTGTGGGAAGGAGAGGAGGATTGCTGAAGTGACCACCAAAACTTGGGATATAATATAAATGGAAAAGTTGTTCAATGAATGAATGTGGTACATGTTTTACAGACCCATTGTATGTAAGAGGAAACTAAGGGTGAGGGATGCCAAGGTATGTGTGGTTCTCAGATGGTATAGAAAGGGAAGAACATGTTCAGATGCTCCAGAAGCAAATTTTGGAGTCATGATAAGATGAACAAGGAGCAGGTAGTCATTATTGACGATTCAGGAGCCAAGAAATCAACATTGGCAGGGAAGCATAGCCACACTTTAGTGCCTCAATAGACCTTGGGAAGAGCAGTGTGAACAGTCTCTCCAAGGGAAGCAGGGTTTCCACAACATAAACTGCTACTATGTTCAAGCCATCCTGGGATTCACTGTGGTTTACTGCAGCTCTCTTGATTAGCTAGTGGCCATGCTAAAGGTGTTCAAATATAAATGGTCTTCCCTCACACTGCAGGGTAAGAGGCAAGGTAAACCTCAACAACCATTCAGAAAGAAAAAAATATACAGGTACCTCTTGTTTATACAAGATGTGTCTGTAAGAGGTCACGGAAAACAAAAACGATGTAAATGTAATATATATATATATATATATATATATATATATATATATATATATATATATATATATATATATTGTACATGTGTGTGTGTTTGTGTAACTACTGTTGTTTGAGTGGCACAAAGGAACTCACATGAGACATCTGTTGGCCACTCGATGAAATATCGTGTATAAGTGAAAAAAAAGGCAAATTATAAATTTATGTGGATTTTGGACCTTGCATAGATTAAATGCTTAAAAAAAGAAGTACCTGGATAAATATATAATCACAATTTTATCAACTTGAGTATAATGTATTTTGAAAAAAAAAGGGGCATTTTGGAAGAAATTGGTTGAAAGCCCATGA
>CM035202.1:3614039-3616539 GCA_020233015.1 Callinectes sapidus | reverse complement strand
ATTATTATTATTACTATTATCATTATCATTCCTATCATTATTATAATTAATAATAATAATAATAATATTATTATTATTATTATTATTATTATTATTATTATTATTATTATCCTTCTTTTCTTCGTGGTCTTCCTGTTTCTTTCTTTTCTCCTTCTCTTTTTTTATTCTCTGTTCTCTTTTTCTATTTTTGTCCTTGAGTTGTAACGACAAACTGTCATCTCTATGCATTTGTTTTTCAATTTCTTTTATTTTCAATCCTGTAAGTAACATCAGTTGCATTATTGATATTTTTTCATATATTACCTGGCCGCTTTCTTTCTTTTACTATACTCAGATGTAATTCACTCTTATGTACAGTATCGCTTTATGTCTTCGCGTCGCTTCCTTTTCCATCAGCCTTATCGTGTTTATTTTAGTGTTATGACTTTTTTATTCTCCTTTCGTTATTTGAGAGTGAGAGGTGGGCGTCAGTATCGAGTCTACCACATTTTTTTTCCCCCTCCGACATGAATGAGTCTCCTGCAACTCTTTTTATTAGTGCCTTGTATCTTCCTCTGTGAATCTCATCCTTTATAGTTCTGCCGTAGTGATATCCCTCCACCTCACCTCCATCTCTTCTTATCCGCTGATAGTCTCTTTATTTAACACCTGATAAATGCTTAGCACGTCACTCCACTCGGGAATTAAGACGCAAGACAAAACACAGGAGGGAATATGAAAAGTTACTGATTTTCGGCCCAGACTGCACAACAATGAATGATAAGTTTCCTTTCTCCGTAGATATGTACAAAATTTCCTAATTGAATCTTAGACAGCGTACACATTCCTATACTCCTTTTTTTCGTGCCATATTCAATTGAAGTTTATCTTCCCTCTACCAATGATATTCAACCCAAGCCTATCTTTTCTCTACAATATTCAACGCAAACATATTTTCTCTTTACAATATACAACGCAAATGTTTCTCCCTTTTACAATATTCAACCGTGACACTCCTTTTCAGTTACGTGTAAGTAAATGTACAGTTCTTTATTCAAATCCCATGACTGATTTCATTACCGCTGTAGTGCCCGTATAAAGAAACACTCTGCCCTTTAGCGACAATAGTTCTCACTGACCACAGAAGTGATCGGCTATGATCTAATAAGTGTTGTTCCAATTCATAAAGTAGAAATCTTGTTTATCTCTCATTAAAACTGTAAAAATAAATAAATAAACACTTGATAATACAATAACCTTTTGACTGCAGTGGAGGTGTGGCGCAGATTGGCTTTAGAATATGTTTCTAAGAGTTTTCATAGCAGTGAACAGTCGCAGATCCTTTCAAAATGTTAATGCACTATGTGCATTTCTGTATAATGCTTCAGATAGCCATCTTGAATCATACAGCGCATTCCTTTACTCTTTTTGTCATTCTTTGAGAACGGTGGAACATGCAAAAATATGGACATTCTTAATGGAAGGAAGAGAGAGAGAGAGAGAGAGAGAGAGAGAGAGAGAGAGAGAGAGAGAGAGAGAGAGAGAGAGAGAGAGGGGCCCGTATTCAGAAACACTTTGCTCTCTCACCATGATTATTTTCCAAGGCCACAGAGATGATTAGCAGGGTTTCAAAGAGTGTTTCTCCAGTTAATGTAGAGATTTTGTCATTCTGCCTCAAAACACTAAGAACTAAAAAGAACTTTTGTAAATTTAAATAAAGCCTTCTGAAATGGTGATGGTGTTTCGGAATACGAGCCAGAGAGTATTGGTGAGGTATCAGCTGAAGGTGGCGGAAATGATCGACAGAGGTATACAGATCTGACGCCGCGGAGAGTTATGTTGCTGAGGTGGAAAAGGAAGATGAGAGACAGGTGACAAAAGAGCATCTATGACTGAAGACTGAGAGGCTGTAAATATCACATGGCAATACAGAAGACGTAATGAAGGGAGGTTTGTGACAATGGGACGGAGGCTTACTGGCCACCAATCTCAAGACATTAATGAGTGTGAAACTAACGAACCATCAAACCCACAAAGAGAAAAGAGGGTTAGTTAATTGAGAAGCGACTTTCAAACGTAACAGATCACACACACATATACCTACGGTTTTGTGTTGGTCACCTAGCCAGCTGTTCCGCTATGGAAAGAGATCAGAGCTCACAGTGACTAGTCTTCGGGTAGGACTAACATTACACCTTATACGGGGGAAGCAAATACGCTTGTTACATCCCGTATCTACAAACTGCTTGGTGAACATTGGCTATATCAGGCCTCGAAGTGGCTATATCAAGCCTCGAAGTTTCGAGAGGCGCAGGGAGGCTAATGGACGATCATCTTAATGGTAACCATCACACAGCCATAGACGAATGAAACACACACACACACACACACACACACCTTCGAGCACCTCACCTTGATCAAACTCATTAATGAGGCGTGGCGTCACTCAGTTGAGGACAGGTGACTTGATAGACGAGTGTAAGTTGAGTTCATCTGCAGAGAGAGAGAGAGAGAGAGAGAG